>VXCM01009458.1:11831-24789 GCA_014773175.1 Lucifuga dentata | reverse complement strand
ATTATTATTGTGTTTGATGATTGGCGTGTTTGATGATTGTTGTGTTTGATGATTGGTGTGTTTGATTATTATTGAGTTTGATGATGGGTGTGTTTGATTATTATTGTGTTTTATGATGGGTGTGTTTGATTATTATTGAGTTTGATGATTAGTGTATTTGGTGTTCAATCGTTTGATGATTATTTGGGTTTGATTGTAAACATGTTTGAGGTTTAAGTGTTTGGTGCTTATTGGGTTTGATGATTGTTTAATTTGATAATTACTGATGACTAGCATGTTTGATGTTTAGCGTGTTTGATGCTTAGCATGTTTTATTTGCAGTTGGTTTGATGATTGTTTGGTTTGATTGTTGTTAGGTTTGATGGATTATTGAGTTTGATGGATTACTGAGTTTGGGCTGATGGGTTTGATGATCACTTGTTTTGATGGTTGATGTGTTTGATGGTTGATGTGTTTGATGTTTACTTGCACGTGTGTGTTTCAGCAGCTTATCCGGTGTCGTGTTTGGAACCAATGGACACCATCTTTGTGAAGAGTGTTAAAGAAAACAGCCCTGCACAGCAAGCTGGACTGTGCACAGGTATACACACACACACACACACACACACACACACACACACACACACACTGAATGTTGTGTTTGTACTCCAGGTGACAGGCTGGTGAAGGTAAATGGGGAGAGCATTCTGGGGAAGACTTATTCTCAGGTGATTGCGCTCATCCAGAACAGGTGAGAAACATACAGGTATTCCTACGTTTTATTTGAAGTATATATTTATGTATATGTGTGTAATTATACGGACCATTTAACCTGGTTTTCAGTAATTTTGTTCTTCTCTTCTGATCTGTTTCTGCAGTGAAAACATTCTAGAACTGTCCATCATGCCAAAAGACGAGGATGTGCTGCAGTTGGTAAGTGTGAGTATAATCGTCTTTCTTCTTCTTTTTTCTCTCCATCCTTCTTCCCACTCAGGTAGAAGTGCTGAGCTTGCATCTTTAATTAAACGTGAGATTTGTGTGTTTTGTTGCATCTATTTTAAGTCTCTGAAGCATCATCCTTCAGTTAGAGAAAGACAGGTTAATAAAAAGTAAAAAATATATATTTCTGCATGTTAGAACACTGCACCTATGACGGCATATTAAGGCCGTATGGAAAAACAAAAAACACAAGGGATCATTATTCTGAGGTTTTAAACTCGCATATTTGCCAGTTTAAAAACTTGGAAAAAAAAGTCTGTCTGCCTTATGTTTCAAAAGTCCATATGCGTATGATAATTTGATGATTTTGCACTAAAAGCACAATTTTCTTTATTGCTAAATCCAATGGAAATGTAAAATTTAATAAGGATGTACTGCAGGCATTTTGCCAGTTTTAAAAGTTGGCATGATTGTGATAATACATGATTTTTCCTTGTTAAATCTGATGGAAAAGTAAATATAGTAAGGAATTGTGCAGGCATCGTAATAACGTGAGGAGGTTAATTCTGATTCCCTATTTCTCCTTATTTTTCTGAGTTTTAAAAACTCCAAATTTAATAAGGTNAATTCTGATTCCCTATTTCTCCTTATTTTTCTGAGTTTTAAAAACTCCAAATTTAATAAGGTCATTAAAACAGACATAGTCACAATGTGAGGCGGTGATTCCCCGTTATTATTTTTTGAGTTTAAAAAGTGGCAAATTTGCGAGTTTGAAAACTTGAAAGAATGCACCCTGTTTTTTTTGTTTTTTTTCTTCATCTGGCCCTGATACGCCGTCGTAAAGGACAGATTAATAGCAAGTAAAAAATAAATATTTCTTCATGTTACACGCTGCGCCTGCTGGTCCTCCGTCCCTTATTTTTTTTTTAGTTTTTATGGATCCTTGTCACGTTACGTTATGCCCCTCCCCTTTGTGCTCAGGCGTACTCTCAGGACGCCTACCTGACAGGAAATGAGCCATACGTAGGAGAAGCCCAGAATCTGCCCGAGCCGCCGCCCGTCTGCTACTCCTCCATCAGGCCTTGCTCTGCTGCCCCACAGCCCAGCCAGGACCACCTCAGACCCCTGGACAACCGGCCTGGCCCCGCCCCCTCGCCACTGGACAACCACCCTACTGTCGCTGCTACCTCCACCTCAGGCCGGACCCGAGGNCCCCTCGCCACTGGACAACCACCCTACTGTCGCTGCTACCTCCACCTCAGGCCGGACCCGAGGTCCTGAGGATGACAGCAGCCATTTTGTCCCATCCGGGTGGCACCGAGGTCACTCCGTTTCGGCTGTCAGAGCGCTGGACTTTCACTTTGCCAACCACAGCGCCGCCATTGCCTCGGCAACTCTGCCACCGCCACGGAAGAGCAGCCTGCCGGCCTGCGCCCATATGGATGAGCTCTGCCACCGGGCGCTGTCGGACTGGTACTACAGCCAGACGGCTGATCACATGACTTCCCGCCACCGCAGCGTATCTCAGGATCATTTAGCTGAGTTGGGGGCGGGGTCAGCACTCAGCCCTGGGTCCACAGCGCCCCCTGNCTCAGGATCATTTAGCTGAGTTGGGGGCGGGGTCAGCACTCAGCCCTGGGTCCACAGCGCCCCCTGCCACGTCTGCAAAGCAACACAAGAGAGAAACCGTTTTATACCACAACCTGGCAGCTGCTGCCTCTCATGACTCTCATTGGTTGCGGGACTGGGGGGGCGTAATGGGACCAGGAAGCCGGTCGTGCTCGGAGAGTCTGCTGGCAGCCTACGCCGAGTACGAGCAGAACTACGGCCGGTCTGTGGAGGCGCTGGCACGAGCGTCTGCGCTGGTCTCGCCTCACTGTGAACAATCCTCAAAAGAGCAGAAAGCCTCAGGCGGGCATCAAAACTCATCCTCCATCAGGACCTCCTCCATGGTGCCCCCTAGAGGCAAGCAGCCAGACCATCGAGTATCTGAACCCCAGCACAGGAGAGGACAGGAGGACGTGCTGATGGGCTACAAAAGCTACAGTCCTTCTTTCTGCCACAAAGCGGATCACCTCCTCCGGCAGGCTCAGTCCTTCAGAGGCCCCCACCTCACCTGGAGCCCCAGCCCTGCAAACAGCGAATGGGGGGTGGTGTCCCAGCCCGAGTCCAGCCCCGCTCTGCCTGTGTCAGAGGCGGAGAAATCCAGGCCAGGAGAGGAGACAGAGGTCGTCTCGCTGACCTCCTTAAAGCAAGAAGTGGTTCTGAGGCAGAAGCCGCTGTCAGGCCGCCGGACCCCCATTCACGCTCTTCGACACACCTACTACGCCTCACCTGTAGAGTCGCCTGAACCTCCTAGTTTGGCAGCTTCACCTGGGAGTCCTGGAATGCTGTCTCCTGTTTCAGGAAGTTCCACCCTCAACCGCAAAGCTAACGGTGGCCTGGCCCAGCAGGCGTACGAGTCGCTGTCCTCCATTCCGTTCATCGGTGAGTGACCTTCTGCTGCCTGGAGAAATGGACTCCAGATTATTCAACAACTTATCAATAATGAAAAAAAATTTTTTTAAAAATTCAGTCTGGCCAAAAAATGTAAGAAAATCTGATACTGTAAAAATAAGTGTTTTTTTTTTTGATAGTGTAATTTTATTCACACTATCAAGGAGAGTAAACTTTTGAAAATCCTTTTAATATGTAATTATAATTATTATATTATTATATTACCTGGCAGTTAAAGGAACATTTTCTGTATTTTATCATGGTGTCTTTGTTGTCCTTCATCACCTAATTTATGCCTAATTTCTATTCTGTATGTGTGTATACATACATACATACATACATACATATATAAATACATACATACACACACACCAACATTTGTTCCTTTACTTCTGCACATTTAACATTAAATATTTTCCTGGAGTTCATCGTGTGATGAATAACAAAATAAAGTGACTTATTATTTTGTCTTCTGGATGAGAATGTTGTTTTACAGGAATTTAAAGGTTTTCTTTCACCAAATGCTGAAAATCATAAACTGAGAGCCAAATTCAAAATGTCTGTCATTCCTTTATCATACATATAACGCCATAAATCATCCGCCTGCTTCATGTTATTTGTCACAGCTCTACAATCATCTTGTCATTTAAACTTGGCGAACACACATTTTAGCTTCCTGTTTCTCTCTCTCTCTCTCTGCTTCTCTTTTCTTTTTCTTTTCGTCGTCAGGCAGCATCAAAGGTCGTCGCTCCTCCTACCTGCTGGCCGTCACCACTGAGAGATCCAGGTCATGTGACGAGGGACTCAACAACTTCAGGGAGGAAAGCCGAGTCTTCGCGTAAGTTTGACCTCAGCCAGTTTCACAGGCATTAAAGGACCATACCGCCATTTTGCATGTTTGAGCCTAATATATTCAATTTCCATACATGTTACGTTACTGACAATCATTTNATTTTGCATGTTTGAGCCTAATATATTCAATTTCCATACATGTTACGTTACTGACAATCATTTCCCACACTGCAGACACTGGAGTATCTAGTATCTAGTAGTAATAGTAGTATCTAGTATCTAGTATCTAGTAGTCGTATGTAGTATTTAGTATCAAAATGCTGCATGACCACGTTTTCTCTGTGCTCTACAGGAAATTACCAAAAAGAGTTAAGAGCTTCTTCACTGACGGGGTGAGACTTTAAAACTGATATGTTACTTCTAAGAATTTGGTGAGAATTTTCCACCATCTAGTGCTGATGTCATAACGTGTTATAACGTGTCATAACGTGTTTGTGTTTTAGTCTCTGGAGGCTCTGCGTGCTCAGGAGGAGGCCCGGTCCAAACGCCACTCCACGTCTGAGCTGGGAACCATCACCTTCAGCGACGTCCGCAAGGAGGGCTGGCTGCACTACAAGCAGATCCTCACCGAGAAGGGAAAGGTCAGAGGTCAGGGGGGCGGGACTAAATTGCAGCAGGCAGACAGGTAAATGTGGATGATCAGGTTTCAATAGAGAAGCAGCAAAAGTGAACTTACAGGTATTAAAAAAGCATCCAGTGATTTTACATTTGAGGCCAATATATACAATATATACAGTATGTTACTGCAAAAATATCCTGCTGCAGCCGCACATTTTACAAACGTCTTTTCTTATTTTCAAGACATCGGTTTTATTCCAGCATATTATAAACATCAATTTATAGATACTCAAAGTGTGTTTGAGATAAATAATCCATCACAGCGAAAAACATGGCTATGAAGTTATTTTTATCAAAGTAATTTTATTTAACTGATCCAACATGGAGCTGCATGGAAGATGATGTATTTCTCTGCCAGGAAATATAGTCCCAGGAGAACACGGCTTTTACCATGAAATTAAAATGTTTGCATGGTTAGAAGGTGAAACATTGAATTTTAAGGTGCGTATATCACCTGAACATTTGATTTCCAAAGATTAGGGAATTTAGCAAAATAACAAGAAAACTAAAATAAAATAAAATATGGTTATTGTTTGGGAAATGGTTGTCAGTAACATAGCATGGTGTATATATTGATTGTAGTATTTACAAGTAGTATTTATTGAGCTTAAACATGCTATTTTTATATCTGTGCATATTTGTTATATTTTGTTGATTTGTAGAAAGTTGGCGGTGGCATGCGGCCGTGGAAACGAGTCTTCTCCGTGCTTCGTTCTCATTCGCTCTTCCTCTACAAAGACAAGCGAGAGGCCGTCCTTCACGGGGCGGGGGCGGGGCCTAACCAGGACGAGCATCCACCAATCAGCATCGGCGGCTGCCTGACTGACATCGCCTACAGTGGAACTAAGAGGAAGAACGCTTTGAGGCTGACGACCCAGGACTTCTGCGAGTACCTGCTGCAGGCCGAGGACCGGGAGGACATGCTGGCCTGGATCAGGGTCATCAGGGAGAACAGCAAGGTCGACAGCGAGGTGAACCTTTGACCTTTGACCTACAGGACTTTACGTCAGTACATTGCAGTCTCACACACACACTTTGCGTTTTCGTTTGTTGTAGGAGATTGGATTCTCAAGGCAAGCTCTCATCAACAAGAAGCTGAATGACTACAGGAAGCAAAGGTCAGCAGCGTGTTCAGGGTTTCACGTGTGGATTTAACCATCACTATCATGAACGACAGAATGCAGACTTTTTATGGAATGCCTTTGAAACTTTGTCCTTTATAACACCTTTTGTGTCACATTTGATACATGATTTTCTGAAACTTAACGTCATCAATATAATCAGTTATTGAACAAAATGCCTGTTATATAGTATCTAAAAAAATAAAAAAAGTTCCAGTTTAAATCCTGTTGATTTACATAAATGCCTGAGGTATCAAATGTGATACAAAAAAAAAAAACAAAAATCATATATGCAAAACAAAATTAGAATTTTTTTTGGGAGTTTATTAAAGGGTTCAATAAAGAAATAAAATGCAAAAAAATTTGAATTTTCTGATAATTCTTTCATAAGTCAGGCTTTAAAGGGTTAATAATATCACCCAGTGATATCTTATTGAATTTAAAGGACCATACCAGTGATCCTGCAGCTTTGAGCCTAATATATACATTACATTATTGACAAGCAATTTCCAAAAAAACAACCTTATTTTAGTTTTCCTTTTATTTTTTCAAATCTCCTAATCTTTCAAAATTAAATGTTCAGATGATACAAAGTCCTTAAAATTCCATGTTTCACCTGATAACACTTTTGCACGATCGTAGAATGCATGGTCATTTTAATTAATCAGTAAAAGTCTTCTTCTGGGACTATATTTCCTGGCGGAGGCCTGCAGCTCCATGTTGGATCAGTTAAATAAAGTTACTTTGACAAAAAAACCCTGATAGACGTCAAGTTCGTTGTGATGGAGATAGTGAGGTAAGAAAAACAAATCTGAAATTTACTGTTAAAGTCATATATTTTTGTCAGCAATGTAAGGTGTATGTGGATTATATACATTGGGCTTAAATATGCATGATCACCGGTATGGTCCTTTAATATTTAGCCTGTTTCTCTTTGTGCAGCCCGATGGGCAGCAAGCCGGATTCTTCTCCCAGAGCTCACCACATGATGCCGCCATTCCTCCTGACCAAGACTGACAGCACCTCAGGGTCCCGGGTCTCCAGATCTGGTGCGTCAAACACATCCAGCAAACCCAGTCAGATTGGTGTATGGATTACAGATTTTATTGATCCAGATTCAGATGTGTGTCTGTGATTGTGTGTCTTTTGCTCAGATGACAGCAAGACACTGTGGAGCATCAACATCAAGAAGAAGGCCAAGAAGACAGGAAGTCCAAAAGCGTTTGGTGTCCGACTGGAAGAGTGTCAGCCTGCTGTCAATCACAAAGTAAGTCCTCAGCGTTAACCAATCAGAATGATTCAAAGGACTAAATAAAAATGACTGAGTATGGAGGGGACCATACCAGCCATTTTGCATGTTTGAACCTAATATATTCAATTTTCATACATGTAACGTTACTGACAATCATTTCCCAAAGCATACTACTGGAACGGTGAATTAAAAATGTTTTTCCTACCTTCCAGACCTCCATTGGTTTCAGTTCATTCTGCTATTAAAATCAACTTGTTGATACTGTAAACGTTCTTGGGATAGGTAATCCATCATCACCAACAAGACGTGTATTCAGGTTTTTTTAGAAGTTATGTAATTTTAGTGTTTAAGCTCAATAAAAAGCGTGGAGTGAATGTATGCCTCCACCGGGGAATATAGTCCCAAAAGAAGACCTGCGTTTATGGAAAAATTTAAAGGACCGTGACTTCATAAGGCTGTGTAACTATTAGCAGGAGAAACATGGATTTTTAAGGTGGGTGTATCACTTGAATATTTGATTTTGAAAGATTAAGAGATTTTTGATATCAGGAAAGCTGAAATACGGTTTTATCCTTTGGAAATGATGAATAGGTAACGTAACATGTATGAAAACGGAATATATTAGGCTCAAACATGCTAAATGGGTGGTATGGTCCGTTAATATAATGGAAAAGTCCAAATTAGAACTCACATGTAGTCAGATGATGATTCTTGAAGGTCCTCTGTTCTTTGACTCTTTCATTCTTCCTGCATCCCTCCACACTCCATTCTTCTCCTTCTGTGTGTGTGTGTGTGTGTGTGTGTAGTTTGTGCCGCTGGTGGTGGAGATGTGTTGTGGTGTGGTGGAGGCCTCCGGTCTGGAGTACACCGGTATCTACCGGGTACCGGGGAACAACGCCATGGTGTCCAACCTGCAGGAGCATCTCAACAAGGGCCTGGACATGAACTCAGCTGAGGAGGTGAGCTTTTAAAAAAATCATCTCTTTGTAAAGGTCAAAGGTTAAGTCAGAACTGCCTGCTGTATTTTAGTTTTATTTTATGATTGTAATCTGTTCTCTGCCCACAGAGATGGCAGGACCTGAACGTGATCAGCAGCCTGCTCAAGTCTTTCTTCAGAAAACTTCCTGAGCCACTTTTTACCGATGGTGCATCACGTTTACTGTGACATGCAGCATGGATCATTATACAAATATACATTATCAATGAAATAAATATTTTCTCAGGCATCATTCCTGTCAAAAGAAAACTGCAGAATGTATTTAGTCACACATCTTCTCTGTCTGCAGACAAATACAGCGACTTCATTGATGCTAACCGGATGGAGGACGCAGACGAGCGGCTGAAGACCATGAAGAAGCTGGTGTGTGTTCAGACCAACGAAGCGCCAACACGGCTGCTAACACACAGTCTCTTTTTATTTTGAAAGTCTTCCAACATTTTATGGAATGTAGCTAAAACCTACATTTGGATATAAATAGTTCCATTTGGCATGATGTCGTCATCATCATGGCGCGAAAATAATGAGGCGTATCTGTATTATTTCTGTTTTATTTGGTAACGAGATGCTGACAATGTTAGTTTGTTTATAATTTATGGCAGATATATCCACACCAGCAAATTTTTACACCAAAAAACAAACTTTAATGAATTCTTTGCTTCCTTTAACATTTACATAGATAGCCTAAAACTTAGCTTAAATTCTAAGGCTAGCAAGACGATTTCTGCATTCAAAATCTGTATTTCTGAAACATAACCTTCTGTTTCCTTTTCTCTTTGCTTTGTTTGACTTTACCTGCTGTAAATTGTTTAAAGTTTATTATAAAAATATATAAAATAAAATAAAATAAAATAATGAGAGTCCAAGCTAAATGTAGCACACAGGATGGTTGTCATGGTAACTGTAAATTTCACTTTTTTGTCTTTTTCCTTCACGTTACAGATTCATGGCCTCCCAGATCACTATTACCACACCCTCAGGTTCCTGGTGAGCCACCTGAAGAAGGTGGCAGACCATTCTGAAAAGAATAAGGTAAGCTCAGCATTAGCATCATTTAGCATCTTAATGGAAGCAGAATGTTCGTCACAGCGGAACTTCACACATCACGTTTATTTCATGTCACGCTCACTATGTTTCAGATGGAGCCCAGAAACCTGGCGCTGGTGTTTGGTCCCACCCTGGTCAGGACGTCAGAGGACAACATGACCGACATGGTCACGCACATGCCTGACCGCTACAAAATAGTGGAGACGCTCATCCTGCATGTAAGGTTACTTCATCAAACGCAGCCAATCAGCTGCCAGCTTTTCCTCTGTCTGAACATCATGTCTGCTCTGTTACAGTTTGACTGGTTCTTTGCTGATGGAGAGCTGGGAAAGGAGGAACAGGTACGAGAGAGAGAGAGAGAGAGAGAGAGAGAGAGAGAAAAATAACAGAAAGTACTGAATACAGATACTCAGAGTTACCCTTGTACTTTCATTTTGGTTATGGCTGTGTGTGTGTGTGTGTGTGTGTAGGCTCCAGATGATAAGCAGGACGACCAGCCTGTGCCCAACATCGACCATTTGCTGCCCAACATCGGCAGACCGGGCATGCCAGGTGAAGCATCAGGTGAGGCTGGAGGGAAATTATTGTTAATTAATAATCTGTGATCAATCTGTCATATGATACAGATATCTCATATATCTATATCTATAAATATATTTATATAATATGAATTATATGAAAAAACAGAAAAGAACACATGAAAACAGCAAATATTTAGTTATTGATTAATGGCTAAAAGTTAATCAGTTATAAAATTGTTCATCAGTTCATTGAATGATTATATCAATCAAATAATCATTAATCATTTTCAAAAGCAGCCATCCAAAGCCGACGGCCTGATGTTTGTTCTGTTTTACAGCTGTTAGGCTTAGGGAGTGTCAGCCAATTAATTCATGTAAAAGCACGTTAAAGGATAAATATTCATTTACATGCATGTTAAAACTCTGATTCTAATATTGATCTCAATAAGTTGATTTTATTCAGACGTCATTAAACACATCACCAGACTGACACTGATGTGCAGAATGTTTATATTAAAGGACCATACCATCCATTTTGCATGTTTGAGCCTAATATATTCAGTTTTCATACATGTAACGTTACTGACAATCATTTCCAAAGCATACTACTGGAACGGTGAATTAAAAATGTTTTTCCTACCTTCCAGACCTCCATTGGTTTCAGTTCATTCTGCTATTAAAATCAACTTGTTGATACTGTAAACGTTCTTGGGATAGGTAATCCATCATCACCAACAAGACGTGTATTCAGGTTTTTTTAGAAGTTATGTAATTTTAGTGTTTAAGCTCAATAAAAAGCGTGGAGTGAATGTATGCCTCCACCGGGGAATATAGTCCCAAAAGAAGACCTGCGTTTATGGAAAAATTTAAAGGACCGTGACTTCATAAGGCTGTGTAACTATTAGCAGGAGAAACATGGATTTTTAAGGTGGGTGTATCACTTGAATATTTGATTTTGAAAGATTAAGAGATTTAGCAAAATATCAGGAAAGCTGAAATACGGTTTTATCCTTTGGGAAATGATTGTCAGTAACGTAAGATGTATGAAAACTGAACATATTAGACTCAAACATGCTAAATGGTGGTATGGTCCTTTAATGCTTGAATAAATTGATTTACAGATAAACCAACATCAATTTATGCTGCTTTCATTCTGATTATTGTGTTTACGTGACATTTGAATAAAATCCGCTTACTTATCAGATAAAATCAGAACATGTATGTTCTGATTATGCATGTTATATTTTTTTTTAATCTTTTTTCCTCTCAGAGCTGCTCATGTTTCTCTCTGATGCTCACCATGTTTCCCACTTTCTCTTATTTTCTCTTTCTGGAATTTTCTGCACTCCTTTTCTCAAGCTGAGACAGTGGATCAGCCACTTCGGTAGGACCAGGTCTACATGTGTGTGTGTGTGTGTGTGTGTGTGTGTGTGTGTGTGTGTGTGTGTGTGTGTGTTTCTGTCTTTTTTTCCATCAGTCCTTGTTTTCCACCTGTGTTCTGTGTTTTAGACGTTAAAGGTGAATTCTGGCCATTTTTACAACTCAAACAGCAAAATGTGGATGAGATGAGATCAGAAGGCAAATTATCAAAGCGATAATTCATCACTAAAGTGGGAGTGGATCAGGGTGGAAAATCCACATGGCTAGCGTTCTGAAAGCCGTGAGAGACGTGTGCTGTGATGAATAAAACTGCTTTCTGCTGCCATCCTCTGACATCATTCTCTTCTGTTTTTCAGATTCCATCACCAGCGATTCTCTTAAGTCAAAGGTAAGAAACCATCTTCACCTCCCTAAATACCCTAAATGCTCTAATAGTGGGCGGTAATCCAGATGAGGTAATTATTTACCTCATCTGGAGAGAACCGACCAATAACAGAGACAGGCTTTTATTAGAGACGGGCCTTTATGTCAAATTTTAAGCTGTAAAATGTGACAAGTTGATCTTTAAAAAAATCTAGAAAACCGATTGTCTTGAAAAAGGTCAGTAAATATAACTATTCATCTTAAGTTATGTTTACTCTATGTCTACTTCAACTTAAGACTAAGTTATATTTACTGACCTTTTTCAAGGCAGTTGGTTTCCTAGATTTTTTTTTAAGTAAGATCAACTTGTCACATTTTACAGTGTATAACTTCTTCTTCTCGCCAAACTTTCCCTCTGCTGTGTCATATAGTTTATTTATGTCCTTCAGTTTTCCATTAAAAACCCTGGAAATGAAGACGGCGGTAAAAACCCGTTAAGTCAGCACTCCCTGCAGTGGTCGTTAACAGTGTGGTAAGATGTTAAACTAAAACGAGAGCAACGCCACCGCTATGGAGAAACGTTTCACAGTGTGATCATTCCTCTAGTCAGCTTTTTCCGGGTCGGTGCATTACGGCGGAACGTCTCTCGCTCCTTGCCGGGGAGGAGCTCCATGTTTACGGCTTTATTTCATGCTGAGTCCACTCGTTTCTTCTGGCTGAAAGGACAACGGCTAGAGACGGTTTTAAAGCGGTTTGNATGCTGAGTCCACTCGTTTCTTCTGGCTGAAAGGACAACGGCTAGAGACGGTTTTAAAGCGGTTTGATAGTTAAAACGTAGATATTGTCATCTGGTTATGGAGCCCATGAGAGAAAAAAGTCGTCAAATGATTTAATAAGTCATTCTAATGACTCTCCTCTCCTCCTTTAGCCTCCCAGTAGTAGTTAGCGTAGTTAGCGGCGGCGGCAGAATACAGGAATATTTACCTGGACCAGTAACAGACAAACCAAACCAGCCTTTATTTGAGACCGGCTGGTATTTCATCCTCCATCCAGGATGAATACCAGCCGGTCTGACTTCGCCTTCCGGCTATCATTAGAGACGGGCCGTTATGATACCAGCTTTAACAGAGAGTTTAGGGTATGACTGTTTGTGTGCTGACTTATTTAACCCTCATGTTTCAGTCTCTGGGCTCAAAGAAAGACCTGAATGCCAGAGATTTCCTCCCCTCCATCATCTCTGCCGTGACCCGCAAACGTAAAAAACGCCCCAGCAGCCGCCTGGCGGGCAGCAGCACGGACGAGGACTCAGAGCACGAGCCGGTCAAAGCCAGCAACTACCTGGGAGGGCAAGGAGGAACAGGAGAGGAGGAGGAGGAGGAGGAGGAGGAGGAGG
>VXCM01009458.1:0-11374 GCA_014773175.1 Lucifuga dentata | reverse complement strand
GAGGAGGAGGAGGAGGAGGAGGGTGGAGGAGAGGAAGAGGCAGTCAAGAGGGAACGTACCATTCCAAATACAGAAAAGGGAAAAGCGATGCAAGTGAAGGAGACCATAGAAGGAAAGGAGCCAGGAAGAGACGAGGCTGAGGAGGGACACGGGATGAAGGATCTGAAAAACAGGCAGAATGAGAGGACGACTTCCTGTAGAGCCTCGCCTCAGCGCCGCCCAAACAGTTTCCTCTACTCACACCTTCAGCACTCAAGACCTCCAGTCCTGACGGGTCCTTCTTCACACCTGAGGTCCAGTAATCTGTCCCGAGGATGCCCCGCCCCAACCTGGCTCGCCCCCACTGGGATTCCTAACCTCTACCGGGCTTGCGGCGTTCACGGCGCCCAGCAGCCGGAGAGGAAGCAGCCGGTCCTCCACAGGAAGAGCAGAGGTGGGAGGACAAGGTCTGTGTCCATGAATCTGGATCTTGAACTGGGCAGGAGTGAGACCAGCATCAGAGGATGGAGAGGAGAGAAGACGGAGGTGATCAGAGTGGTGGAAGGAGCGCAGTGTGGACGTGTCAGCGAACCGCAGGGATTCCCTTTAAGTCCCGCATCAATTCAGCAGACAGACCCCTTCCCGCATTTCGCCCCCCGGCTCGTCCCCGCTTCCTCAGGATGGACGGATCAAAGCGCCGCTGGATCTTCTGCTGTTGTGTTAAGGAGGTCAGCCGTAAACCCGCGGGACCGGACGGGAGCCTGGCGCCGTCACACAGTGGTCGTTTAAGCCTCGGCGCCGTGTCAGCGCGTCTGAACAGCCGGAAGTCCTCCCTCTGCCTGACGCTTCAGTTTCATTCCAAAATAAGAGTCAGAGAAATGTGAACATTTTATTTTAGCAGCATCACTTTTCACTATTATTCAACTTATATGACTTTTTTACTTACAAAATAACAGTATGAAAGATGTAATTATCCATATTTTTTATATTGTGCAATGAGCATAAAATATAATTCTAAAACTTTTGAAATGAAAGCTTCGGTTGTGAATGAGGGATGAATTAATAAACAGAAAGCCATATTAGACTATTTTAAAGGGACAGCGAAAACGAAGCTCCTAAAATCTCTACATTCGTTTTCTAAATTTACTAAAAATATCACTTTTGCTTCTTTTTCAATCAGCTGTTTTTTTATTTTCATCTGGTTAAACTGAGTCGTCATGACGACGTTCTCAAAGTGCTGAATATCAAAAAAGAGTTTATTCTGAGCCCTTTAAGTTCCTCCAAAGCCTGGAGAGAGAGAGTGCATGTATGTGTGTGTGTGTGTGTGTGTGTGTTGGGAATAGTTCTGATGATCCTCTGATGCAGCTTTCTTAAGTCGCCAAATTTTTTACTTTTTTATTTGTATCTGTCAGAACAGGAAGTCGAAGCTCTTAGTGTGTTCTGATGACTGAGCAACATCTTTAAACCCCAAACCTCCTTAAATTCAAAAACTCCTTAAACTCCAAACCTTAATTCCCAAACCTCCTTGAATCTGAAACCTCCTTAAACCCCAAACCCTCCTTAAATTCAAAACCTCCTTAAACCCCAAACCTTAATGCCCAAACCTCCTTAAATCTGAAACCTCCTTAAACCCCAAAACTCGTTAAATCAAAAACCTCCTTAAACTCCAAATTTCCTTAAATCCAAACCTCCTTAAATTCCAAACCTTAAACTCTTACCCACTTGTTTTTTTTCCATCAGTTTTTTCAATTTAGGCCATAATTTTGAAAGCAGGCCACATTTATTCTGCGCATTAAAATGTGATATACATTATCCAGAAAATGAAAAACACATTAATTAATGTAAGGTGTTTTTGCTTGTAATCCGAAGCCAGACTTGTTCTGTCACCGTTAGCTGCCAGGTCACTCTTGTTAATAAAGTTTTCTTGAATCAGGAATAGCACTTTCTGTAAATGGGTACCTGAACCCGGAATATGGGTCACAACAGTGCATGCAAAAAAAAATTATTAAAAAAAAAAGTGCAGCTCATCCATGGCACAAAGAGGAAACACTGAGATCCAATCACATTTCAGCTGGAATCCAGATACAGAAATCACATTTTAATGCAAGGTGTAAACAGGGTCACACTGTCTGAAAATATAAAGATGAACCAAACATACTGCCAACATTATCAGACTCCATGTCTGTGTTAACGTGTCTACAGTCTGGCCCTTCGTCTGTTACGTGCGTGCGTGTGTGTGTGTACTGTAAGTACAGCATCCTCCACTAATACTGGCACCCTTGGTTAATAAAAGGAACATGGGATGTGAAAAAATGTCTTTATGTTCATCCTCTTGATATTTTCTTCAAAATGTCACCAAAAATAAAACCTTAAATTAAAATAATTGAAAGGAAAAATAAATTTTCATGATAGATTTTTCTGAATGGTCCTGGAAGAGAACGTGTGTGTCTATTGGCTCCATGCACAGTGATGATGATGATGATGATGATGATGATGATGGTTCAAGTGGCCAAAGAATCTCCAAACATCACAGCAGAATTGCAAACTTTAGTTTTGGGGTCAAAAAGTCTCTAAAACTACGATCAGACGCCACCAGGCTGATTCAAAAAAATAGCTGTTTGATGATACCTTTCAGTTATTTCACTTTAATTAAAGGTGATATTTTTGTTAATATTTTGAATGAAAGATGAAGAAGATAAACACTAAAGACCATTTCTTCACAGCCTTTTAGGTACCAATATTGATGGAGGGCGCTGAGCATGGACCAATTTTCTAACAGTTGTACAAAGCCTTAAGCCAACCTGGTGTGTGTGTATATAAATATTATACATAATATATTAAATTATTGGTTTTGAACATGGACTCTGAGTTTTTTATTCGTAAAGAGATTTTTTAAATCTTCCATCACATCACCAGACACGATTCAAACTCCTGTTCAATATACATTTTTAATGTGGCGTCATTTGTTAATGTCAGAGTTTTCTCATCCTCCAATCATACGTGAGCACGGTGATGTCAGCTGTGGATTTACCAGCAAAAAGTCACAGATCTTAAACCATCACTGTGAGCAGAATTTGTATTTTGGATGTTGATTTTAATATCATACTGGAATGAACTGAAACCAATGACAGTCTGGAAGGTAGGAAAAACAATNGTTGATTTTAATATCATACTGGAATGAACTGAAACCAATGACAGTCTGGAAGGTAGGAAAAACAATTCTAAAATTTCCGCTAAAGTCTTATATTTTGGTAAATGGTTGTCAGTAACATGTATACAGATTGTTTATACTGTATTGGGCTCAAAATAAAGATCACCGGTATGGTCCTTTAATTGCATTAATGTGAGCATAACATCAACAGACTCTTCTCATGGCCTGATTATGAGTAGATATGATAAAGTTTATGAACATATATGTTGAATTATTTCATATCAATCAGTGTCCAGGTTTTTTCATGTTTAGAATCAGTTTATTAGTTGTGATTCAGACATCACGTGTGATCAGATTTCTGGAAGCTGAACTTTACATCCAAACCTCACATTCTTTCAGTCCTTCCTGTGCAAACAGGAAGAGGATGAATTCATGCGACGACTCCTTCCTGTGGATCGTTTATTGCACTGATGCTCATCTGCCTGCTTCATGAAGAGATGCGACTTCTCCGCTGGACTTTCCCCAGCAGGTACATCAAACCCTGAGCCACAAACGGCCACAACAGCAGCAGAAAGACGGTCCGACCAGACATGTCAAATGGCCACCATGTCTCCATCTGAGGGGAGACATTAAGTTTTCCTTAATTATCATAGAAAACATGGAAAAAAGGAACAATGGCTTAATCAGAGAGAGAGAGAGAGAGAGAGAGAGAGAGAGCTTATCAAATGATAATTCCACAGAATCACAGGTTTCTCACCTGTAACAAGATTTTTTCTATAATTAATAATCAGTGTAATCCTCCTGCTACCTGCAATAACAGCGATCTTTAGTTCATGTCTTACTGTGAGTGTCAAAATGTACAATAACATTTAACATGTCAAACTGTGATGCGTGGACATGTGACAATGTAACGTGCAATGAACCTCCAACATCACCATTATCGCAGTTTGCACAAAGCGTCAGATGATAACGGATTAAAATGGCCGCATCAAGCTTTGGCTGCAACACTTGTTAGCAAGACATTGTTGGTTTTGATGGAATTTGCTGATAATAAAAATACAAAGAAATACCAGCTGATCTGTTGAGAACAGCCAGCGTGACTCACCTCTTCTTCTGAGGCGTTGGCGTCACACCGCGGACACGATCTGCATTCTGAACCCTGAACCTGTCACACATAACGAGCGAACAGAGAGGAAGATCCACTTCATATGAAGGTTAATTTTAAACAATAACTTCAGTCAGTTTGCATATCATCTAGAACAGATTTATGACCACGCAAAGCCAAGATAAGTGCGACTAAATTACAAGCTTTTTTTTTTTTTTTTTTTTNTTTTTTTTTTTTTTTTTTTTGGAGAAGTCATCTGAGGGCCTGATAGGACCTGCGGGCCGCATTTGGCCTGCGGGCCGCTAGTTGGGGATCCTTGATCTAGAATCATGGTAGTGTAGACATAGCATAAGAGCCTTTTTCAGGTCAAGTCAAGATAAATCATTATAACTATAAATATCAGCATGTTTCCACTTCGCTGACTGTGCTTTAACACCGTCGCCGGTGAATATCTCCGGTGCTTACGTGCGTGGCGGCCAGCCTCTCCACCACCTCCAGCCTGTCCATCACACTCTTCATGTCCTCTCTGAGCCTCTGTAGAGCCAAGATGATCTGCTGCTGCAGCTGGGCGTCATGCAGCCTCTCAGCTCCACCCTCTGAGCCGTCGCCGCCTCTCCGTCCAGCCCCGCCGCCGCTGACAGGAGACCCTCTGCCCGGCCGCCTCGGACTGCCCTGAGAAACGCCACCTACCCTCCAAAATAAGAGACAAATTCAACCCCAGGCTGCTGAAGTCAGACGTGACACAACTATTGAATAGATTTGGAAAACATGTTGAGTATTGTTGGCAGCGTACGTTCTCTCCAGCTGTGTGAACCTTCCTGTCCGGCGTCTCGACTCCTTCTGATGGGCCTTTGACCTTTTCCATCCTCTGCCCCCTCTCCACCTTTACCCGCCCCCACCTGTCTGGCCTCAGTTTCTAGCTGATAGGATCCAACTGGAGAAGATCCCGAGGACACATGGCCATTCAGAAAGCCTGCTGGAACCTGTTAACAGACAAAAAAATCATTCTGTTACCAAACTGTTATTCTCTGAAGTCTGTTTATTCTGCAAATCACAGATAAAAACTACAGTTTATAAAGCAGCAGATTTATTTTATTGCTGTCTCTCTCATTTCCAAATCCATATATGAATATTTTCTAGTCTCCTTGATTTGATGCATTGTGGTTTAAAGGTGATGTGAAACATTTGATTCTTTGGTTTAATATCAGCGTATTATCGTTTTATTCAGATACACATCACATGTTGAGTATTAAGTCAAAAAAGCAGAGTTTTGGATGAAGACGGTTGAGTCCCACCTTGATGTTGCTAAGCTGCTCCACCGAATCCACAGAATCACAGAAGATCTCGTTCTCTGAGTCGCTGGTCAGCACCAAGCCCTCAGATACGCCCACGTCTGCAGCAGCATAACGGGAATATATCACGTTAGACACACCTCCTCAATCCATAGCAGTCTAATGCACTAAATCCTGTCTTTATAAAGCTTCAGGTTCATTATTCACTCTGACCAAACGACCACGACAGCCAAAAAAACAAAACAAAACACGTGGTTATTTTTGAGGCTGTCTTTTTGTGGTGTTATATCGTACTGACATTTTACAAAATAAAAGCATGTAATTAGCATCTGATTGACTACGGCATCAGCTAATCATTACATTAAGGTATTAAAGTAACAGGATTCAAAAGGGTTTTTAAATCCACTTCAGAAAATTATTTAGGTGCCTACTGCTCATAAAACTCTAATAATTAATCTTTATTACAGAAAGGATTGTAAAATGATAAATGATTGCAAAAACTAATTTAACAAATTCAAGGCAGCTGTCTGGCAGACGTGGTTGTGTGTTCATTCTTTGTCTGCTGTCCTAACCGTGCTGAAGCTAAAACAGAACCATGCTGAAGCTAAAGCCGTGAAGGCTCCTGAGTGTTTCTGGACAGGAAGGGAAAGGTTAAAGGTCAGGTTAATTCATTACCATGAGGGACGGTGATGATGGAAAGATCTACAATCTCAGACAGACTGAACTCCTCCTGTGGAGAAGATGTCTCTCCTTTCAGTCCCTCCTGCTCCTCATCCTCACCGTCCTTCCTCATTTCTGCTGAGCTATCTGCCTGCTCAGCATCTTTTAAACCTAAAACAGTATTTACACACACATTATATTCACACTGAGAGAAAATGACCAACAAGTCCTTCATTTCCTGCAGAGCTGAGTGACCTGCAACTCAGGAAATACACACACTTCCACTTCTACTGGTATTACATCCAACTGGAGCAGATTTAACTTTCAGTCCCAGACCAGAATGAACCATTCCAGCACTGACCTTCTCTGACTGCGAGCGCTGCAGGTCGCGGCATGTCGTCAATCACCGTGTAGAGAGGCTCAAAGTAGTGGAAGAGCGAGGAAGTCTTCTCGTTCATCGGCACGGTGTCGATCACCTGCAGCATCAACAGAAAGCTTCACCGACTGAGACCTTCTGTTCGTGTGTCCTGAACTTCACATTCATACTGCTAAACCTTCTCAGGTGGGAGGAGGGAACCCAAGACGGTTAATAAAAGTGACAAAACTAACAGAGTAAGTCTTCATTTATGCCTCCTTTTGTTCCACCTCATGTGAAGTTTCTGCACATGAAGCTGCAAACAAACTGAATTCTGATGATCTGAACGCAGCAAATCATTTTCTTTGATAGATGCAGTTTAAATGGTACAAAAAAAAAAAAAAAANAAAAAAAAAAAAAAAAACATTCTGGTTTTTAATCGGCTCTTCAGAAGTTTGTTTCGGTGTAAAGGATATTTCGTTTTTGGTGGTGCGTTCAGGTGCTCTACAGTTCTGGAACATTCATTTAAAGCAAACACACACAATATGGAGTATAACGGAGCGTCAGGTGTCTGTTATACTGTACCTACAAGGAAATCAGCCAATCAGAAATGAGAATTCTCTGTGATCATTGTATAAAAACAGATTTATTTAAGGTTTAAACAAATTTCACTTGATGCACTTCACATTACATTTTGCAAACTGTAAATCCAGAATCGAATCTAGATTGACTTAATTAACGGGAGAATTTGTGACGTACCTCCTGAGCGACTTTCTTCATCTCATCCACGTATGCGGCCATGGCGCTCTCGCTACTCATCCCTCCCAACCGGCTCCAGGCATCCCTAAGATTCAGCAATATGTCTGATGTGATGAAACTGAAACGCAAATTCTCAAATAAAGTCTGCAAGGTCTGAGATGAGAATTCTTGGCTGAAGAAAATAAACCTCCTGATGATATGATATGAAAGAAAAAAATTATGTTTGCTAAGTTTAAGTTCATTTTAATTCATATGAAAGTGCAAAGGCCACCAGCCGGTCCACTGACAAAAGTCCTGCCTCTCCCAATGGCCAATCAGACCCTGGCTCCTGATCAGCCCATGCTGTCTATGAAGACGAGGAAAAAACTCCCTAAAAACCCTTATTATAAAAAAAATGGAAGAAACCTCAGGGGCAATTCAAAGAGAGGTTTCTTCTCTTCAAATGGCCAGATGTGCAGTATGGGGAAATTACAAACCTTTACACATGTTTTCACATGCTAAATGGTATAATACCAATGAACTGAATTTGATGTGTAAAACTGGTGGAATCGCCCTTTAAGTAGACATGTTTTTGAATAGAAATTTGCTATGATATTCTGACTGTAAAGTGACTGGCTAGCATGTCTGCTAAAAACTCTCCCCATTGTTTTTACATTTATACATGTGCACACATGTACACACACACACGTACACACACCATTTGTAACGACCCACTGGGTCCCAGAAGGCAGGTCGAGACACGGTACACGGTCCACACACCGCCTGCTTATACAGGCTGTAGAAACGCAGCATGACCTCGTAGGAGGGTCGGTAACAGCCTGTAAGATAAGATAAGATAACACACACACACACACACACACACACACAGAGGTTCATAATGTTTTATTAGCTTTGTGCTCATTTTGTTCTTATCTAGCTACTGAGGGAAACAGATCAGAATAAACCATGTGACTCATAATAAGCCAGTTTTTTAAAGAACGTTTACAGTATCAACAAGTTGATTTTAATAGCAGAATGAACTGAAACCAATGGAGGTCTGGAAGGTAGGAAAAACATTTTTAATTCACCGTTCCAGTAGTATGCTTTGGGAAATGATTGACAGTAACGTTACATGTATGAAAACTGAATATGTTAGGTTCCAACATGCAAAATGGGTGGAATGGTCCTTTAAATTAATGTTTATGAAATCATACAAGGGCAAGATTCACTCACTAAGGTAACCATTCTAGAAAATATATATTCCTGTGTGTATGTAGACTATACTTACTGAGTTAATACGTGGTGTGTAGGCCTGAAGCTAATTTTTTTATTTATTTTGTGGTTATTTACATGAGAACTTAACTAGAAAACTGTGTGTTTTCATAAAGGTTGAAGAACATGTCAGCTGATTGGCTGCATTAAATCAGCTGATTTTCTTTAGACTTGGTTTGTTTTCTCTTCTCATCTAAGTTACAGTTCAACCCCAAACAACAAAGGTACACTTTCAAGACACTTTTGTCACATTTACGTACCGTTTTTGGGGAGGTTATGGATGACATCTACGGCCGCCTGAAACCGTTTCTGGTGGTCAACTGCAGGCTCCGCCATCGCTGCGACTGGCATGTCACTTTCACTGGCTAAATCTACCCAGACTATAAATGCGACTGAAGCTGAAACAGAACAAGCACATTTAGGAGGAAACATTAGCAGCTAAATTATTACAATTAGCATCAAACACAAAGGACAGCGGGTTAAAAAACCTGCAATTATACAAGGACAGCCAGGATTTTGAGAGGGTTTAAAAATGTTCAAAAATCTGCGTGCATATTATGGGCATATGGTGGTTCACACAAATCTCCATCCATCCATCCATCCATCANAAATCTGCGTGCATATTATGGGCATATGGTGGTTCACACAAATCTCCATCCATCCATCCATCCATCCATCCATCCATCCATCCATCCATCACCATCATCTGTCAGCAGAACTAAAGTTTAGTCAGCATTTCCTGTACACAGCTGTACTGCAGGAAGTGTGACATTATTAATAATAATAATAATAATAATAATACATTTTATTTATAGGCGCCTTTCATGGCACTCAAGGACACCTAACAGTAAACAACAAAAAACAGCAAAATCAAAAACATTTAAAACAAACCTCATTACAGGACATTTATTATTTTCTCATATGTTGTGCATAAACTTAGGCAAGTTCAGCAAATCCTCTCCAGTCTGTTTCTCTTGCACTTGTAGTTTGGTTAGTAGTTCACTGCTAGGAATGAGTTAAATACACTTTAGAAGGTTAAATGTTATTTTTTCTTGATGTGTGCTAGTCATAACTTTGTTAGCTAGTGCTTTGCTGGCATGGTTAGCATGTTGCTCAGCTGTAAATGACTGCAGCATCCTCAGCATCTCTCCTCACCTGAAACCAAACCTCTTTAACATTTCAGCTTCAGGTCTACCTTAAAAACCACTTTAAGACTAATCAAACCCAATAAAATAGCCAGTTAGAGCCCAGGGCGTTTTAAAACTCTGGTTCAGATTTGTGATAACTTTATTCTAATAAAGTTATCAAACGGAGAAAACATGGATTTTCTGTTTTCTTCAGTTCAGAACATATAAACCCAGATAATGCAGTTCTAGATGGGACCCAGATCTGGTCCGTCTGGTAATACTCTGAAAGCACAAAGACTGTTTTAATAACCGTTTCTTATATGTGAAACATTTGTTCCGTGGATGAAAATAAAAAGGCAGAGTTGGGAGCAGCTGTAACTTAAGCTCATTTACAGCATTCATGACTCAAACACCACTTCTTTGGAAACTTCACAGGAAAAGATCAATTTGGCTATTTTCTTTAGCACTGATCACCTATCAATGTGTGTCTCTGTCACCTCGGTATTATACGGCTTAATGTACAATATCTTAATTTAAAAGTCACGTATTGTAACGCCAAAAGGCTCAATTGGACACTAAGGACTGTATCGGAGCTAGCTGGCTAAGCTAGCAGCTAGCACAGCCTGAACTTCTCTAACCTCACTGCATTTTTCTCCTTCCACTCGCCGTGAGCAGCACCAAACCCACGACCACGGCGCTGTTTGGATGAGAAGGCTCACAAACGTTCCAGCAAACCCAAAGCGTCCATCAGCTGTCGTCGTTTCGGATAATATGACTTTAAACTCTAGATCAGTAAAGTTTGTGTGTGAGTCCTGACCGCGGAACAGCTCCTCTGGCTGTCAAGACTACTTCCGTGCTAGATCACATGACCACAGATTAGCCACGCCCACTTAAAGTGAAAAGAAATAATAATAATAATAATAATAATAATAATAATAAATTATTTATTTATTTATTTATTTTGTGCTGGCCCTATTTCTTTCTGTGTGGTGTGTAGAATAAAAATAAAATAGAATATGAATGCTGGACTATACCATAAATGATGAATGGATGGATCAATGGATGGATGAATTGACATTATCTCAGATGAATCATTATTATCTACTGCACACAAAGCAATGTCACATAGCTACTGAAGATAAATAAGTCAACATCTATAGAAAACTACAACTATGGATCTACGGCACCTTGCTTGGACAGTGAATGCAACACAGCGGGAGTGTTGGTCATATCACTGCTGCATTCAGTGCCACAGACAACATGGAAAATACATAAAACTCAAAATACAGAAAACAAAAAATTCAAACATAATCCAAGCAAATGTTTCAGTTGACTGGATCTGGATCCTGTTCTGGATCTGGACTGATCGTCTATCAAGGGATTAATATGACAAATTTATTTTCATTGAGTTTATCACTTTTGAAGAAACTAACAAAAACATTGAAAAACACTATGTCAGAATGTGAAAAAAATCAATAAAAAATTCCTGGATTCTGGATATGGGTTGGCACCAAAATTTAAAGGGGTTCTTCTCCAAACATCAACCAAGTTTAGTTCAAATCTATGCAGGAAATTTTTCAAACAAAAGAACAGACAATCGGCAGGTTCGGCAGACAATCGGCAGACAATCATTCATAGTTTTGGGTGATTTTAACAGAGCCAACATGAAGAAGGTTCTCCCAAAATACCACCAAC
>VXCM01009454.1:0-12827 GCA_014773175.1 Lucifuga dentata | reverse complement strand
CCCTCCATTTCCATGGTTTCACCTGGAGCAGAACACTCATGGCGGAATCAACAGCAGGAGGTTTAGAAGAAGCACATCCCTGCCACACAAACGCTGTTTTCTTTTCAGCTACATAATGCGTTGCGTCTTTGTCTTCCTAAAAATGTGAAATTTCAGTTTCTAAGAATCAACATGGAACTTGAGGAAACGTGGTGCTAAGCTGCAATGTTACCTACTTAGCTAGCTGCTGCTGCTATGCTAACTCAAGTTTTCCTATTCTATTGTGAGTAAATTCATGAAGCTAACATAGCTACTTAACTAGCTGCTGCTGCTAATGCTAACTCAAGTTTTCCTGTTCTATTGTGAGCAAATTCATGAAGCTAACCTAGCTAACTGTCTTAACTAGCTGCTGCTGCTAATGCTAACTCAAGTTTTCCTGTTCTATTGTGAGTAAATTCATGAAACTAACCTAGCTAACTGTCTTGGGGCCAGGCCAGAATTGTCATGATTTGTTATGTGGTAACTATGTGATTTATTACTGTGTACTGTTTCTTTATATGATACGATTTGGATTGTATTAGAAGCTACATGTGGCTACGTTGCATTTTTTTTTCCTCAGACGAGCACTTTATTGATTATTCTAAAGAATAAGCTTGGTCAAAGTTACTCACTACTCAAGTAATCTTTTTATTGATACTTTCTTACTCTCAAGTCATTATTTTGGTGAGTACTCTTACTTATACTTGAGTCACTATTATCATAAAGTAACAATACTTTTACTTGAGTACAGTTTCTGACTACTCTACACACCTCTGTGAGCGTGTATTCTGCCTTTGTGAAAGAGAAACTATTGGAAGTGTGTTCAGTTGTCCATATTTGGCTCATCTAGCACTGTTAAAGTAAATATTTTTAATAAGATGATAACTTGCATTTAAACAATATGATCTGCCATCTTTCCAGCTTTTACCGAAAAAAAAAAAAAAAANAAAAAAAAAAAAAAAATGCTACTTCCAGTGGTGGTTTTACTACAAACTGTTGGAAATCCGGGCTGGTTTGCTAAATGGTACCTTGATTCACAAATAATGAATGGCGTTAAAACAGGAGAACACGTTTCGTTTTGTGGTGCTGCAGCAGGATTGCACAAACTGATATTAAAACTCTTAAAGTGCTGCAATAAACCGCAAATCAATCAGCTGAAATCTGCCTCTCTTCTTCCTCCCCTCTCTACTTCTCTTCCCATTTCCTTCTTTTCCAAAAAAAAAAAACAAAAAAAAAAACCTGAGGATGTGAGCTCATAGAGAAGGGAGGACAGACAGGAAACATGACTTCCATTTATCACTATACGCAGGAAAAACTGCTCGGAATGGTTCGATTGTTGACATTTTAGTGGAAAAAGTGAAAAAATCTGCACATCAGGTAAAATGTAAGCCTGAACAAGTCCACCGCTAAAAACAGAACTGAGACTTTCTGCGTGGAAATAAGAATCTTTCTGCACATCAGTCAGAAATGAGAGGAGACAACTGACTACAGGCTGTTCAGAGCGACATAACTGTCACAGCAGGACACTTCTCTCGCTCCCTCTGCTCCTGAAACTTATCCTCCCTCCTCCAACCGCCTCTTAATCCTCCTCCTCAACTTGGCTGTAATCCTCTTGTTCCACCCTTCTTCTACCCTCTTTTTTCTTCTCTCTTTCCCAGTTCCCTCTTACCTTCAGCCACCTCTGACCAGGGGATTCACCGAAGCGAACAGAGAGAGAGAGAGAGAGAGAGAGAGAGAGAGAGAGATCGCTATATCCTGGCCCTGAGGAGAAGTTGACTAATATGGTAAAAATTAACGACTTCAGAAAGGTTAGAGAAGATGAACCGTCTTCTCTTTCTTTTCTTTTTAATCTTTTTTTTCCTCTTTTCTTTTTCTCTTCTCAGACAGCAGGACTTGGAGTTCTGCAGGATTGTGCAGTTTGCTGCCAAAACAATTTACTCATCAGCATGTTGGATTATTTTAAAAATTCCCTTATGGAATCACAACGTGGAAAATCTCAGTCTTATCAAGTCAATTTGTCGATAATTGAGTCCTTAAAGTCTCATTTTCTTTAAAAAAAAAAAAAAAANTTAAAAAAAAAAAAAAAAGAAAAGAAAAAGTGAAGTTAGATTATTTCAACCTGTTTGCAAGAAGAGGCAAAACGTCTGCATGCTGACATTTATTCACTTTTCCTACAAACCTGTCCTTAAAAGGCTTTGTTGTTTACACAAATTAATTTGTTTCAAGAATTTTCCAGAATTAAGTGTCATCTGTTTTTTCATTCTGGTACAGAAATCTGTTTGATTCTGTTCTGTTTCTCACTTAGAAAATGTGTGAAACAATTTAATTTTTATTGGAAATGTGCTTAAATAATTACTATGCTGGATTTTTCTATTTAGTTAAAAAAAAAGACTTTTAGAACTCAATTATAGACAAAATTTCTTCACAAGTTGTGGACTTTTTTAATAAACAAGAAACTGCTGGAAATCTAACGTCAATTTAAAGGACCATACTGGTGGTTTTGCATGTTTTAGACCAACAAATACACCCTGCACACACGTTACATCACTAACAACCATTTCCTAAACATAAAACCATATTTTACTTTTCCTGTTATTTTTCCAAATCCCCAAATCTTTCAAAATCAAATGTTCTTTCTCTAAAAGTTGATTTTTTTTATAGTGTACTGGAATGAACTGAAACTAATGGCAGTCTGGACGGTAGGAAAAACATTTCTAAAATTTACCGCTCCAGTAGAATGTTTTGGAAAATGCTTGGCAGCCATTTAACATGTAAAGAATATATTTATTGGGCTCAAACATATAAAAACCGCTGGCATGCTCCTTTAATGATATAAATGCAGAAATTCACTCATCCAAAGACAATTTGTCCTTGGTCAAAAACGCTGAATTAATCAACAAGTTATTTGGAAACTTTAAACAGTCTACATCTTCATTTCTGCACAGAGCTGCTGACTGAGCACGAGGGGAAATAATAAAATGCCCGAGCTGGTGGTGACCTTTGACCCGACACAAGAAAGGTTCCCCAGAAAGGAAGGAAGAATTAAGGAACCTTCCTCCGGCAGCCCACCGAACAGATGGATCAATTCAAAGCAAACAAAAAGAAAAGATAAAAAAAACAAAAACATCCAGTCCATCCCTCATGTTTAGATGTCAGGCTGCTCAGCAACTTCCTCCAAACGAGGTGCTCCATGCAGTAAGAGGGTGTGTGTGTGTGTGTGTGTGTGTGTGTGTGTATTAGTGGGGAACATGGGGGCATGTGTATTTGCGACACGTACAATACAGCAGGACCACACAGTCCTTTTGGTATGTGGGATTTCCAGGTTGAAAATAGGCCCCACTGTGGGAGGAGGGCAGGAACAAACAGCCACAGAAGGAGGAGGAGGGGAAGAGGCCAGAGAGATGAAGAAGAAGAAAGAATTGAAGGAGCTGGACGACATGAGAACTTCACAGCAGCTGAAGCTTTGTGTGTTTCAGCTTTTCATTTTCATCTGAGCACAGAAAGGGTCCACGCACCTGTCAGGACGCCTGGGCAGGTCAGTGGGTTTGCTGTGACAGATGGAAAGACGCCAAGTGTGTTCAAATGCTGCTAAACACTACAGCGCAGAGGCAAACCACGCAGCATTTTTAAAGAACTTTTAAAGGACTTTTCAGTCTTTGGATCCAAATGAGAGAAACGCAATAAAACAGAATAAAAATCTAGATGTTTCAGCACGTCATCAACAGAAACGTGCGGCACTGCGTCACGTGTTTAGATTATTTTCTAAGTGATCTTTCCCAAAATTCCCAGATTCTCAGATCTGACAAGAATTCCTGAATAAGAGGCTTGAACATTGAGCAGCTGCGTAATGTGGAAAAATCTTTCTGGAAACATGTCTGACCGATCAGAGCAGCCCGGTGTGAGTCACCTGCTGCGTCCTGCTGCTCTCGGTTCTCCGGTGAGCCATGCTTACCGCGCGGAGGAAAGAAAACCTCCCCGGTCCGTTAAATCCAAGCCCGGTTTGAACACCGACACAGACAGACTGAGCCGTGGAAGCGAACAGGCAGCGTTTCACATCGGGACATGCGTAAAAGTTGGAGAAACTTACCGACAGCCCCCGGTTCAAGCAGAAGAATAACGAAAAGGACCGATAAAGCTCCACATAACGAAAAGCGGCGGCGCTCCATATTTGTGCGCAATCCGTTAACCGATTCTCATTCAGATTAAAACCAGAAAAAGACGGAAAAAGATCCAGCGGAGAGTTTTTAGTTTGTCAGCCGCGATTCCGCTGAGCTCTCCGGTCAGCAGCTGGAGACTCACTGCTGAAATACACACACACACACACACACACACGCTCCAACAGGAAACCAGAGGAGGAAGGCAGGTCTCTATCTCTCTCTCGCTCTCTCTCTCTGAGTGTGTGTGTGTGTGTGTGTGTGTGTAATTACCAAACCAAATATTGGAAATCGGAGCAGTAAACAAACTCTGTATACATTCATATTCTGGAATGTTGAAATTCCTCCACAGTTTTTCATCAAGTTAGTGTCAGCATAATTCATACAGAAGAATATTTGGATTTATTTCAAAATATACAAAATGACCAAATAGGAACATATGAAAAACATTTATGGGGGATTTTTTTAATTGCTAAAATGTACATAAAATGAATATTTCCTTATTACAAAATAAGAGGGACACTTAAAAACATGCAATAAAACACCACAAATAAAGCTTAAATAAAAGTGAACAACCTAATCATCATCCTCAAATCAACATGAGCTCAACATTAAAAGTGACTGAATTAATGTTGGATTACATTATATATGGATTTCCTGCCGTTTGTCTTTATTGTTATATCTCTTTCACCAAATATATTGTATGAATCACATTTTATAAAAGACTAGAGCAGTATCCGAACACCGCTTTTCCTTTCATACAAAGCTACAACTTCATAAACTCTTCCACGTTTCCCTTCAGTGTTCAACTATTGATACTGCAGATAATATGATGTTAGCATAGTTGTGTTTGTTAGCTAACAACAGCAGCAGCATGACATTGTTGTGTTTGGTGGCTAACAACAGCAGCAACATGGCTATCGTAGGTTAGCAATACCAGCTATCGCGGTTTGCTAACAACAGCATTATCTCCTGGTAGCATTCTTAGCCATTATTAGCTGATTGATAGTTGTGTTTAATGGCTAAACAACAATAGCAGCATGGCTATTGTAGGTTAGCAACACTCGCTATCATGGTTTGCTAATAATAGTATTATGTCCTAGTAGCATTGTTAGCTATTGTTAGCTCCAGTACAACGTAAAGTTGATCTTCCAATATAGCAAAACAAAACTACTTTTTAGCTGCACAGCGCCGTCAAAACTTCAACTTCCCAAACAACTTCTGCACGTCCTCCTGAGCTAGCTTTGTTAGCTGTACGGGGTTGAGACCGTGGCACTGGAACCAGAGCGTATCCTGCCACGCCCGGAGTGTATCCTGCCACGTGGACTACATTTTACTGGCACAGCTCAATTTGAGAACCGCTCATCCAAACAACTTCACACGTGACGCTGCACGTCGTTGGCTCCTGAGCAACAAACCTGCTGAATTTTAACTTCATACATGACGGGTTCTAGAGATGTTGGTGCCACAGAGATTTCTGTCTTTATAGTTAGATATTAAATGACGTCCTTTATCTAATTTATCTTTTCCATCTCAAATCCACATCCAGAGGCAGAGAGAGGCATGATTTTTGCTTGACCTGCCCAAAGAGCCAACATACATCCAGTCTGGCCCTTTTATGCCTCGCATTAAAATGTGAACTCTGTCTGATGTCGCATTAAAAAGCGTTTTCGTTATCTGGATCTTATTATGTCAGATCTTCAGTGGGAGGATCGTGTTTCCTTCTTGCTCCACAGACAAGCTTCATCCATTTTTAAAAAAGAGCTAATGTTTTGGCTTTTTTTACATGGGCTGTGTTCCTGACAGGAAGGCAACTCGTAACTCCTGATTCAAAATAACTTTATTAACAAATGAGAAGACAAAACATTTTCAACTCAGGCGTGGATTTTATCTCACGAATGTGTCCATTTTCATCCGGATGTGGTCTGGGTAGGTTGGATTGCATTTCGATCAGAATGTGTTCAGCACTGCATTAATAGACATTTTTCCTTATCTGGATAATCGGATTATATTTTGTTTTTATTGCGACAACAACAACGATGCAAAAATGAAAGACAGTCTAAGCTGGATTTGAGGGGAAATGTTTGAATTCAGATTGCATGGTAAGATGTAAAGGGGGCCTGTAGGAGTTTTATTTAGCCTCTGATACAGACTGGCTGCACAGTGTGTGTGTGTGTGTGNGTGTGTGTGTGTGTGTGTGTGTGTGTGTGTGTGTGTGTGTGTGTGTGTGTGTGTGTTGATGACAGCTAGCTGAATCATATTGATGGAATCTGAGCAGAGTGACAGAAAGATAATAAAGCCAAGCCCGTCTGGCTGCTCGTATGAGGCAGGCCTGAACACGCTCAATATCCACCCACACTGGAACTGAGCCACACTGACACCGTGGACCCACAGCCCCCCNCCCCCCCCCCCCAGCCCTCCAGAGCCCAGCTCCTTCAGCTCAGGGGCCAGGGGTCTCTGCCCTGTTTGATTTCAGGTCCCATGACAGTCGCAGTGTTTGAGCCTGGGACCCAAATAAACTGGGCTCAATGTGGAAAAAGTTGGATCCTTTTTAAAGGACCATACTAACAATTTTGCATGTTTGAGCCCAATATATGCATAGATGTTACATTACTGTCAACCATTTTCAAATAAAAAAAAAAAAATAATAGTAATAATACTAAAGTTGTATTTTAGTTTGTGTTACTTTGCCAAATCCTTTCAAATCTTTCGAAATCAAATGTTCAGGTGATAAACCAACCTTTAAATTCAGTATTTCACCTGCTAACACTTAGGCTCGATTGTAGAAAGCACACTCATTTTTAATTTCTTGGTAAAAATCTTTTCTCCTGGAACTATAATTTGTGGCGGAGGGATATTTTTTTTTCCATGTTTTGTTTCCGTACTGAATCGGTTAAATTAAGTCACTGTGACAAAAAAATAATGATGCTTGGTTCTGTGATTATTTATCTAAAGCACATTTCAAGTCTTTAAGTTAATTTTAATTAAATTAAAATTTAAGTAATTGATTTAATTTAACAGCACCCTGGAATGACCTTGAAACCAATGACGGTCTGGAAGGTAGGAAAAACAATTCTAATATTTACTGCTCCGGTAGTATATTTTGGAAAATAGTTGGCAGTAACATAACATGTGTGTGTGTGTGTGTATATATATATATATATATATATATATATATATATACAGGTTATATTTATTGGGCTCAAACATGCAAAATCACTGGTATGCTCCTTTAAACACCTGCTGACTGGCTGCAGGATTCTGTCTCATGTTGCATGTTCTTGTGTGTGTGTGTGTGTGTGTGTGTGATAGTTTAATGCTGTAAAAGTCTTTTTTTTTTTTTNTTTTTTTTTTTTTGCCAAGGGAGTTTCACAACAACGGAAACTTGGACCGAGTGGGAAATGTGCACCAGTCTTCTTTCTCATTGTCATGTTGACTCAGCGAGCTATTAAGGGAATATTTTATTTTTATTCATATGGAATTAATTTTGTTCCTTTGGCCCCAGGAGCATTTCAAAGAGATACATCAGCTTTTACGGGATGATGGGCTGGATGACAAAAAACTAAATCTGTCTGGTCCTGGCTGATCATTTGCTGCAACGCTACATCTTATTCTTACTCTGTGGAGTGATAAAGCATAAAGCAAAGGTGTTTTAATTCTGAGCTCGTTCTGAGATTTTGTTTCAGTCCCTGGAGTGTTTCCTCTTAAACCTGGTTCATTTGGACATATGTGAACGCAGCAATCAAACTCAGATCAGCACCAAGATAATCAACTATGCTACGGAGCGCTTCGGTTGTGATATGAACGATATAAAGTTTGTTTTATGTTAGACGCTCTTCAGATATCTACTACTTAAAGCCATTAAATGCATCAAACCTAAAACAAACTTTACCGCAGTTAAAGTAAACCTTTTGATTAACCGCAGCAACTGAAACGGATGCCATCACAACACATCAATCTTAGCTAACATTAGTATGTGTTGTATGTTGTCAGCATGTTGCTCCATTCTCTTGTTCAGCGTCTTCTTCACATCATGTGAAGCAACATGTGGTTTTCCACACGCGATTCAGCTTCTGCTGTCATAGTTTTCTTCTTCATGGATCAAATGATGCTATGACTAGGAAAGGATCCACATTCATCTCTGTTCATCTGATTTACTTTGACACCATAGAAACTACTTCCTGTTTGGACTTTCTTTCTCCTCCCAGACATTTCTGACCAATGAGCAGAGAGAGTATTGTCACATGACTTTTGCTGATATATTTTGTTTATTGGACTTTTCCTTTTATAAAGCCAAAGGAAGGGATAAATGCAGCAAATCCCACATCGGCCCTGATTCAAACCAAAGCAAACGATCTACAGGTCTGAAAACGCACAAAACCACTTATTACCAAACTAAAATAATCAGAATAACTTTATCAAGTAACCAACATGAATTTAAGGAAGTTGTCCATATGAATATATTTCATAACGAACTGATTTATTACAGCACAAAATTATACCATACTTTTAGCGATTAAACTATTGAACCAAAGGAATCTTTCTCTTGCTCTCTCTCTCTCTCTCTCTCTCTCTCTCACACACACACACACACACACACAACAGNCTCTCTCTCTCTCTCTCTCTCTCTCTCTCACACACACACACACACACACACAACAGGAACCACCCTTTAATGTCCTTTAATCTCCTGAAATCCCTTAAATTCTCTCTTTCTTTCCTGCTTAAAGCTTAAAAGAAGAGTTGCTACCTTCTTCTGTGAGCTTCTTCATCCGTCTGGATGCTTTGCTGGCACATTTCCATTCTGAAGAAACTTCCATGTGGAACGCTGTGGACCGTTTGTAGATCTGGATCACCTGGTAGTACAGAAGATGGTACGAATAATTAAAGTCGCCTTCGTCATTGATCTGTAAAAATAATTACTGTCTGGCTAAATTGATTTTCTCTCAGAGTCAGATTGACTTTTCTCTTTGCTGCTCGTCCCAAACTCAACCAAACACAGGTGTGTGTGTGTGTGTGTGTGTGTGTGTGTGTGTGTGTGTGTGTGTGTGTGTAGTATGACTGACATGTTTCATGTCTGTAAAAGGTCTTTCAGGGCAGGTTTTGCTTTTACCTGCATGTTATTTATTATCAGATTTGTTTAGAATGGCTCAGTCTCAGAGCCTGTTCAGACTTAACACAGCTGTTAGCAGATGTGTTGTGTCCCTGCAGACGTTTTCAACACTCCTTGTGTGTGTGTGTGTGTGTGTGTGTGTGTGTGTGTGTGTGTGTGTGTGTGTGTGTGTGTGTGTAAAGTTAGAGTATTATGCAACAGCACGGGAAGAGTTTGCCAAAGGAGCTTTCAGAAACACACACTTATCAGCAAACTGGCTTATTTATTCAATCTGTCGACACTTGTCTGGGCGAAAACGCTGTTTGAATCCCGCGCTGAGTGACGGCATCGCTTCTCGGTGGGAGGACATCGGTTCTGCTGTTGTTTGCTCTCGTGTTTTATGGGTGACATCATGAGAGGGTGCTGTTTTCTAAGTGCTGAGTTTGAGGTGAAATCTCTGGCCAATATTTCCCAACAAGAGCTGAGTAATGGAAAGTTTGGAGAAGTTAACGCTTGAAAGTTCTGAACCGAAAAGCCGCATTCATGCGATCTTTGCATGTTAATGCAGAGCTTACAGGAAATACTCTTCTGCTCTTTCTGTCTGTGGGAGTTTTGTTTCTGACCACACTCACTTTCGTCTCTGATCTATTAAGCGAAGAGAAGATGCACTACAGACGCATAATACATTGATAATGAAGAACTGAAAATGCAATATTTTAAAGGACCATCCTGCACGTTTGAGCCTAATATATGCAAAAATGTTACGTTACTGACAATTTCCAAAACACAAAACTGTATTTTACTTTTCCTATTACTGTTTCAAATCCCCTAATTTTTCAAAATCAAATGTTCAGGTCAGGGTCGGATTGGGATCCTAACTTTTACCGGGAATTTAAGGTGTCTAGCGCGGGGGTTGGGTGGCGTACAGGATGACCAGATGAAAATGCCAATGATGCTGGAGGCGAATAAGTCCATAATTGTTTCTCCATGCCATCCTTTCTTCGTCTAAGCACCAAGAAAATTATGACAGAAAAAATTATATTTGCTTAGTTTAATTAATTTTAATTAATATTATATTATGTGGTGTAAAGGTCACTGGCCAGCCCACCAATGGCTGCAGCCCACCAGGAAAAGTCCCGCCTCTCCTGATGACCAATCCGACCCTGGTTCAGATGACACACACACACAAAAGACACGGTCGTTTTAATTTCACTGGAAAAGCCATTTTCTCCTGGGACTAGATTTCCTGGCGGAGGCATACATCGTCTTCTGTGGCTCCATGTTGATTCAGTTAAATAAAGTTACTTCAACAAAAAACCTTACAGACTTCATTGTGTGATTAATTGGGGTAGCCCTATGTTGTGACAAATTATTTTTAATTTTATTATTATATTTATAATTTTAAAAAAGACAAAAAAAAAGATAAATTTGACTGAAGGAGTATGATTATCTGGAAAACACGGTGAGGCTGATGAATCAAACCGTTTCTGTGAACACGTGTGTTATAACTGCTGTGAAAGTGCTGTTCAGTGTTTGACTGTACCTTAAATACCGTGTGAAGTGTGTGATGGTGAGTACTGCTTTCATAAACAACACATCAACCCACACCCTCAACCCACTCACAAACACACACTCACAAATACACACACGCTCGCTGCCTGATGTCGTCACAGAAACACCGCATGAGTCACATCTGCCTTTTCTCTCCCTCCTTCTCTCTCTCTCTCTCTCTCTCTAACAACACTCTTGCATGCCTGCAGGTNCTTTTCTCTCCCTCCTTCTCTCTCTCTCTCTCTCTCTCTAACAACACTCTTGCATGCCTGCAGGTTGTTGTAATCAGTGGTCGCCATGACAACACGCCCAACAAGCAGTGACTTACTGACCCGTTGTTTTCAAACGAGGCCTGTAACCAGCTAATCTCAGCGCCAAACCTCACTGCTGATAAAGCAACACACATTAACAGTCAGGGTAAATCCCCGTGTGTGTGTGTGTGTGTGTGTGTGTGTGAGCTCCTGGAAGTCCAGCAGTCTACAGTATGGAATGTTGGGAACAGCTGTGGACATGACTGAAAGAATTTACACAGAAACTAAACCTCTTGATGGTATCGCTCTCTCTCTCTCACACACACACACACACACACACACACACGCACACACACACACACTTGAGACTGTGCAAATATTTAGACGATGTTCCACTTTCAAAATGGAGCAAACATACATCCATCTGTTTCTGAGTCCGTCAGGGTGGCAGTAAATTGAGCAAATACTCTCTCTCTCTCGTCATAAAACTTCACCTTTACTCGGGTTCTCAATATGTGCACAAGTTACAGCACTTAACATGAAAGAGTGTTGTTAGGAGGGTTTTCAAAGCCGTTTAGCCAACTGATGAAAAAAAAGCAGAAGAAGAAGAAGAAGGAATCTGAAGCCGCCCTTCCTTCATCACACGCCTCGTCTCCATCTTCAAACAGTGAAAAGTCATTAAGGTCTTGTAATCCGACTCGACTCTGTTTCCGCCAGTATTTCCTACAGCGGGACCACTAGTCATTGAAAACACACACACACACACACACACACACACACACGCTGTGTCACTCTTTAATTTACACATTCTGAGGTGATTAGCATGACACGGTTATGGAAATGGGTGTGTTCTGTATAAGCCCCATTCTGTACGTGTGCACGCACACACACACACACACACACACACACAGCTAATTGAAAGCAGCTGTTTCGTTGTGCTAACGTGTCTGTCCACCTGTTGTCTTGCGGAATGAGAGACTAGCTAACAGTCCAACATGCGTCTCCGCGCTGATATGTTCATTAAAACAGACGAATAAAAGGCAGAGCTGAAGGAATAAACAGATGAATGAATGAATGTTTGTGACTTTCCCATCTTAACCTCGTTACTAATCTCTCACGTCCGTGTGATTAATTGTGGAAATGTGTGTGTGATCATTTTATGTCAGAACAGCAGCAGCAGCTCATTCCATCCAACAGCCTCTGATGAGTTTCAGCTGATGTTTGCTTCTCTTTCTTTTCTTCCACATTTCTTCTCTCTGTCTATTGTTCTCAGAGCCGTTCTGAACCAGAATGGAGTCATTCTCCATCAGAATACAGAGGTCAGAGGTCATTCATTTCAGAATGGCCCCAGTGGAAAGTCGAGGCCCTTCATCACATCCTCACTCAGCAGTTCATAATACTTTGGGAAGTGCCCCCCACCCCCACTCAGAGCTGAAGGAGGAGCTTTGTTCAATAAACCGCCGTCTCCAGTGAAAATCATTTGCTGCATTTCCATNCATCACATCCTCACTCAGCAGTTCATAATACTTTGGGAAGTGCCCCCCACCCCCACTCAGAGCTGAAGGAGGAGCTTTGTTCAATAAACCGCCGTCTCCAGTGAAAATCATTTGCTGCATTTCCATTCAACTTATTCGCATTTTTGATGCACATTCCTGGTTATTTGATTAAAGGAAATGTGAATTTCCATCAATTACGTTATGAATTATCTCAGAGGTGATTTAATGCTACATAAACTAATGTCAGCAAAACACAGCATGCAGA
>VXCM01009453.1:0-13760 GCA_014773175.1 Lucifuga dentata | reverse complement strand
ATTTTTACACACTTACTATACACTTACTATAGTATTTTTACACACTTACTATACACTTACTATAGTCTTTTTATGAACTTACTCTAGTGTTTTTATACACTTCTTATAGTATTTTTACACACTTACTGTAATCTTAATATGCACTTACTATAGTCTCTTTATACACTTACTATATAATTTTTACAAACTTACTATACACTTACTATAGTATTTTTACACAATTACTATAGTCTTACTATACACTTAGTATAGTCTTACTATACACTTAGTATAGTCTTTTTATACACTTACTATAGTATTTTTACATACTTACTATACACTTCCTATAGTCTTACAATACACTTACTATAGTGTTTTTATACACATAGTATAGTATTTTTACGCACTTACTATAGTCTTACTATACACTTAGTATAGTCTTTTTATACACTTCTTATAGTGTTTTTATGCACTTACTATAGTATTTTTACACACTTACTACAGTCTTACTATACACTTAATATATTATTTTTACATACTTACTATAGACTTACTATACACTTAGTATAGTCTTACTATACAGTTACTATAGTATTTTTATACACTTACTATAGTATTTTTACACACTTACTATATACTTACTATAGTCTTTTTATACACTTACTATAGTATTTTTACACACTTACTATACACTTACTATAGTATTTTTACACAATTACTATAGTCTTACTATACACTTAGTATAGTCTTACTATGCACTTCCTATAGTCTTACTATACACTTACTATAGTCTTACTATACACTTACTATAGTATTTTTACACAATTACTATAGTCTTACTATACACTTACTGTAGTATTTTTACACACTTACCATAGTCTTACTATACACTTACTATAGTATTTTTACACACTTATTATACACTTAGTATAGTATTTTTACACACTTACTATAGTTTTACTACACACTTACTGTAGTATTTTTACACAATTACTATAGTCTTACTATACACTTACTATAGTATTTTTACACACTTACTATAGTCTTACTATACATTTACTATAATCTTACTATACATTTACTATAGTCTTACTATACACTTACTATAGTCTTACTATACACTTACTGTAGTATTTTTACACACTTACTATAGTATTTTTACACACTTACTATAGTATTTTTACACACTTACTATAGTCTTATTATACACTTACTATAGTTTTACTATACACTTACTATAATATTTTTACACAATTACTATAGTCTTACTATACACTTACTGTAGTATTTTTACACACATATTATAGTATTTTTACACACTTACTATAGTCTTACTATAGACTTACTATAGTATTTTTACGCACTTTCTATAGTCTTACTATACACTTACTATAGTATTTTTACACTTTAGTGTTACTGTACATTTACTGCAGTTTTACTATACACTTACTATAGTATTTTTACACACTTACTATAGTCTTTTTACACACTTACTATAGTATTTTTACACACTTACTATATACTTACTATAGTTTTTTATACACTTACTATAGTATTTTTACACACTTACTATACACTTNTTACTATATACTTACTATAGTTTTTTATACACTTACTATAGTATTTTTACACACTTACTATACACTTACTATAATATTTTTACACACTTACTATACACTTACTATAGTCTTTTTATGAACTTACTCTAGTGTTTTTATACACTTCTTATAGTATTTTTATACACTTACTGTAATCTTACTATACACTTACTATAGTCTCTTTATACACTTACTATATAATTTTTACAAACTTACTATACACTTACTATAGTATTTTTACGCACTTAGTATAGTCTTACTATACACTTAGTATAGTCTTACTATACACTTACTATAGTGGTACTATACACTTACTATAGTATTTTTACACACTTACTATAGTCTTACTATAGACTTACTATAGTATTTTTACGCACTTACTATAGTCTGAGTATATACTTACTATAGTGTTTTTATACACGTACTATAGTCTTATACACTTACTATAGTATTTTTACACACTTACTATACACTTACTATAGTATTTTTACACACTTACTATAGTCTTACTATACACTTAGTATAGTCTTACTATGCAGTTCGTATAGTCTTACTATACACTTAGTATAGTCTTACTATACACTTACTATAGTGTTTTTATACACTTACTATAGTATTTTTACACACTTACTATACACTTCCTATAGTCTTACAATACACTTACTATAGTGTTTTTATACACATAGTATAGTATTTTTACGCACTTACTATAGTCTTACTATACACTTAGTATAGTCTTACTATACACTTACTATAGTGTTTTTATACACTTACTATAGTATTTTTACACACTTACTATACACTTCCTATAGTCTTACAATACACTTACTATAGTGTTTTTATACACATAGTATAGTATTTTTACGCACTTACTATAGTCTTACTATACACTTAGTATAGTCTTTTTATACACTTACTATAGTGTTTTTATGCACTTACTACAGTCTTACTATACACTTAATATATTATTTTTACACACTTACTATAGACTTACTATACACTTAGTATAGTCTTACTATACAGTTACTATAGTCTTTTTATACACTTACTATAGTATTTTTACACACTTACTATATACTTACTATAGTCTTTTTATGCACTTACTATAGTATTTTTACACACTTACTATACACTTACTATAGTATTTTTACGCACTTACTATACACTTACTATAGTATTTTTACACACTTACTATAGTCTTACTATAGATTTACTATAGTCTTACTATACACTTACTATAGTATTTTTACACACTTATTATACACTTAGTATAGTATTTTTACACACTATAGTTTTACTACACACTTACTGTAGTATTTTTACACAATTACTATAGTCTTACTATACACTTACTGTAGTATTTTTACACACTTACTATAGTCTTACTATACATTTACTATAGTCTTACTATACACTTACTATAGTATTTTTACACACTTATTATACACTTAGTATAGTATTTTTACACACTATAGTTTTACTACACACTTACTGTAGTATTTTTACACACTTACTATAGTCTGACTATACACTTACTATAGTATTTTTACACACTTATTATAGTCTTACTATACATTTACTATAGTCTTACTATGCACTTACTATAGTCTTACTATGCACTTACTATAGTATTTTTACACACTTACGATAGTATTTTTACACTTACTATAGTATTTTTACACACTTACGATAGTATTTTTACACTTACTATAGTATTTTTACGCACTTACTATAGTCTTACTATACACTTACTATAGTCTTTTTATACACTTACTATAGTATTTTTACACAGTTACTATAGTTTTACTATACACTTAATATATTATTTTTACACACTTACTATAGTCTTACTATAAACTTACTATAGTCTTTTTATACACTTACTATAGTCTTTTTATACACTTACTATAGTTTTACTATACACTTACTATAGTCTTTTTATACACTTACTATCGTATTACTATACACTTACTTTTGTTTTTTTATGCACTTACTATAATCTTTTTATACACTTACTATAGTATTTTTACACACTTACTATAGTCTTACTATACACTTAGTATAGTGTTTTTATGCACTTACTATAGTCTTTTTATACACATAGTATTTTTACACACTTACTATACACTTACTATAGTATTTTTACACACTTACTATAGTCTTACTATACACTTACTATAGTCTTTTTATACACTTACTATAATATCTTTAAGCACTTACTATAGTCTTACTATACACTTAGTATAGTGTTTTTATGCACTTACTATAATCTTTTTATACACTTACTATATTATTTTTACACACTTACTATAGTCTTACTATACATTTACTATAGTCTTCCTCTACACTTACTATAGTATTTTTACACACTTACTATAGTCTTACTATACATTTACTATAGTCTTCCTCTACACTTACTATAGTCTTTTTATACTTACTATAGTATTTCTATATACTTACTATAGTCTTACTATACACTTACTATAGTCTTTTTATGCACTTACAATAGTCTTACTATACACTTTCTATAGTCTTTTTATGCACTTACTATAGTATTTTTACACATTTAATATAGTCTTACTATACATTACTATAGTCTTTTTACACACTTACTATAGTTTTACTATATACTTACTATAGTATTTTTACATACTTACTATAGTCTTACTGTACACTTATTATTGTCTGTTTATACACTTACTATAGTATTTTTACAGTTACTATCGTCTTATTATGCACTTACTATAGTCTTTTTATACACTTACTACAGTATTTTTACACACTTACTGTAATCTTACTATAGTATTTTTACACACTTACTATAGTATTTTTACACACTTACTATAGTCTTAGTATACACTTACTATACTATTTTTACACACTTGCTATAGTCCTACTATAATTACTATAGTATTTTTACACTTATTATACACTTACTATAGTATTTTTACACACTTTCTAGTCTTTTTATACACTTACTATAGTATTTTTATGCACTTACTATACACTTAGTATAGTCTTACTATACACTTACTATTGTATTTTTAGACACTTGTTATAGTCTTACTAGTAGAAATAGTAATAGTCTTACTATAGTAAGGCTATAGTCAACTAGTAAGTAAGTGTATAAAAAGATTATAGTAAGTGTATAAAAAGACTATAGTAAGATTATTGTAAGTGTATAAAAAGACTATAGTAAGTGAAAAAAAGATTATAGTAAGTGTATAAAAAGGCTATAGTAAGTTTATAGTAAGATTATATTAAGTGTATAAAAAGACTATAGTAAGTGTATTGTAAGACTATAGTAAGTTTGTAAAAAGACTATAGTAAATGTATAAAAAGACTATATTAAGTGTACAGTAAGACTATAGGAAGTGTATAAAAAGAGTATAGTAAATGTATAAAAATACTATAGTAAGTGTATTGTGAGCGTGTGTGTGTGTGTATGGACATGACATGCACGCAGTGAATTTACAGATATTGGCCTGATGGTGGCGCTGTGATAAGGCAAAACATGGGTTCTGAGTTGTATCGTGCTTGGACCCCACATATAATTCTTTGCATTTCTAGTTATGTTTTGGATTCTTGGTTTATAAAACGAAAACATTGATATGAACCCAACTTAAACCTGAAAAACAGACATTTCACACGTAACTTCAAATATTCACAAAGTAATACAGATCAAACATAGAGAAGTGAAACTTTTGGGTTTCAGAGACCTTTATTCTGCATTCTGGTGAATTTTTGTACAAAAAAAAAAAAAAAAAAAAAAAATCATGGAATAACCAGAAATCAATAACATTAGGTAATGTAAGCTGCTGCCCCCTGGTGGCAGCTCGCTGTCTTTGATTTAAACTCTGTGGGTTTTGGTGGCTCAGCAGGTTTCATTCTGTTTCTCAGCTGAACACCCAAAGAAACAGGAAGTTATTAACAAGAACAATTTATCCAATGAACATGAAGAAGTGGTGGGATTAAACATTTCTAAATGGCTGTCAGTGGAGGCACCACGAGGAAGGATTCCCTAATTTAAAGGAGCCCTGATGGGTTTTGGCTTGTTTTTCTGGACATATGAAGTAACAGTCAGTACATTTACACACATAAAACTTTGATTGTACTCAGATTAAGGCAATAACTGTTTTTTCAATCACTATATAAACATAATTAGATTGAATTCAGCATAAATCTGAGTAAGATTAGTCCAGATTAATAAATAGGAAAAAAAGACAGATGGCAAAATTGGGAAAACCCCAGGGTAAAAAAAAGTTTTAATTAGGTAAAAACATAAGACTAGATTAAAACGTAACAGTCCTAAAGCAGGACTTTTATGAAAGAGCACAAAGTGAGTTGAACAGGAAAACAAATCGATGGTCAATGTTTCTGTCATAAATTCAATTCGGTTCCGTTTCTTGGAAGTCAGCTGAAACACAAAACGGGAACTAGAAGTGGATCAAGACCAGTTCTAGTTTAACCTAATTCTTGTTTTGAGTTCCTTTTGCATTGGAAAAAGTTCCCAGGTCTGTTAATCCAGTAAGAATATGCTAATTTAAGCCAATTTCAGTCTCATTACGGTTTTCGTGATGTAAAAAAAAAAAAAGATTAAATGCATTAATCTGAATGAAGGTTTTAAGGTGAACGTACCGATGCAGCAGAACCGTCAAATCTCTGAACTTCCTGTTCATACATAACTTACCTGGCACCGTGTGTGTGTTTGTGTGTTTTGCAGTTTCATCTCCAAGCCAACAAGGTGAAGTAGCTGCATGCAAACTAAACCTGCTTAGACGTAAATCCAACCGACAGGAATCCTTTCATTTCTTTATTTCTGCGGCGCTTTTGTTGCTGCTGAAACCTGCTGAGCGTCAGATCAATACTTCACTTTCATCCTGTCAGCAAGAAAAATTTAATTTGTCAGCCGTCTTGGCTTTACTCCAGGAAAAGTTTGACTGTGTGACCCTCAGCAGGTACCGTGGGTGGGGGTGGGTGGGTGTATTTAAATGTCTAGGCAGCGCTGCGGCTGCAGTCCGCCTGTCTGACAGCCTGGAACACAGCAGAGAGAAGGTGAGGCTAAAGGTCATCCATCCAGCTTTTCCTGAACTTTTATTCCACTTACAGCTGAAATCTACTGTTCTAACATATCGAGCTTTTACGCTGCCGTAAATATCAATAACGCAGCATTTTTCTGACTTTCTCCACAGATGAATCGTTTGGTTCTTTCCTCCATCCTGGTCATCGTTCCCGTTCTTCATGCTTTCCAGTATGCAGAGCTGGCAAAGTATGTCGACAGCCATCAAGAAGAATATGTAGAGGTGCAATTTATTCTACTGTTACTTTATTAAAGGGCCATACTGGTGGTTTTGTCAGTTGATGTCTTGGATATATGTGTGTATGTGTGTGTGTGTGTGTGTATTAGGCTCTGCGGGACTGGGTAGCGATCGAGAGCGACTCCAGCAACGCGTTGAAGAGGCTGGACTTGCATCACATGATGGAGACGGTGGCTCAGACGCTGAGGACGATGGGAGGAAACGTGCAGCTGGTGGACATCGGCGAACAGGAAGTCAGTAGAATTTTCTTAGTACATCAACATTTGTGTTTCAAACAGAATGAGATGAAGCTGGAAAAGGCTGCGGTAGAGTCACATTACTTCAAAGCTTAGCACAGACATGAAAAATGCAGCGTGGGCGGAGTCTAGCCAGGGTCACACCAGGGTCACATCCTCCATATTTCACCTGGAATTACAAGAAAAAAGTATCAAATGATTTTGTATGAAAATCTCCTCGTGAGTGTAAAAAACTATAGAGTTTTGAAACTTTTTAATCTCTAATCTAGTGTTTTTTTCAGAAAAGAGAAACTAGAAAATATTTATAAAACATTTTCTTAGATGATTTTTCCGTACAAACACAGATCAATAAAATTCCTCTAAAATCAGAGAGATTCCCAAAGGATAAGACTTAACAGAAAGCCTATAGATACTAATAACATGCAAAACACACTTCGTAGTTCTGCCCTGCAAACTCTTCTGAAACGGTTTATTTTCTTAAAGGACCATACCGGCGATTTCAATAAATATCACATCACATCACTGCCAACCATTTTCCAAAAACACGGTGTTTTGCTTTCATTTTGCTAAATCCTCATATCTTTCAAAATCAAATGTTTAGATGATGCACCGACCTTAAAATTCAATGCTTCGCCCGCTAACACGTATGTTTGAATGCAGAAGGAACAGTCGTTTTTAATTTCTCTGGTAAATTCCGTCTTCTCCTGGGTCTATTTTCTTTGGTAGAGAAATACATTTTCTATGGTGCAGCTCGTTCGGATTGATTAAATTCACTCTAGAAGTTGATGTTTTATCGTTCTGGAATAAACTGAAGCCAAAGGCTGTCTGGAAGGTCGGAAAAACAATCTAAAATTTACAGCTGAAGTAGTATGTTTTGGAAAATGTTTGTCAGTTGTCGTAGAAATCTTAATTTGCGGGTGAGATGAGTCTGAATTTATTTAGCAAAAATAGCAGAAAGATTGTAATTGTGTGTTTCTCTGCGTGAGGCGGTTTTATATTTTATATTTCTCTGACTCTGCATCATTAAACTTTGGACTCGTTTATGAAATGAGACTAAAAAACGTCGGTGTTTCAGATCTAAACTCTGCAGTATTGATTTTTACAGGTCATGTTGGTTTTTACTCATCAGCTGATCATGTTGCAAGTTAAGTTTAAACACGCCAAAACAACACGTAGACACATTTCAGCACTTTTCCAGCTGGATGCACGATGAGGCTGAGAATTTTCCGTCACGGCATCATAACGTGTTCACGGATTGTACATATTGGACTCAAACGTGCATAATCACAGTATTTATTGTTTATGGGTTCAGCGGTCAGTAATCTTCCTGGGGACCAAGCAAAAATAAAATGAAGTAAAACATTCAAAGGAAACTAACAGTAACATAATAATAAAAACAATAATAATACAAATAAAAAAATAATAATGAATAAATAAAATAATAACGAATAAATAGGTATGACCCTTTAACTCACATGATATTGTAAACCTGGATCTGTTTTTTTACGTAATATATCATGTTGTCTAATCATTTTATATTGCAGGTAGCCATCTTATCATCTTGGCATGGGATGAAAATTAGTCAACTTTGGCTAAATCTGGCATATTTACATTTGATTGTATATTAATGTGCATNTGAAAATTAGTCAACTTTGGCTAAATCTGGCATATTTACATTTGATTGTATATTAATGTGCATTGTCTCAATTAAATAAAAATTAAGAAATTAAGGCCCGTTGGCCACATCCAGCCCGCGGTACTAATATATCTGGCCCACGAGATAATATCTAATTTCTATAAATAACTGGCCCACTGGTGTATAAGCACGCACATTACAGATACTACAAATCCCAGAATGCACTGCAACAGCTGTCAATCAACACCTGCAGCAGCAGCTCCTCCCCTCTACGTCCTCCAGTCACTTTAACGAACTTTAAGCTAAACGGCTAAAGGAAAGAAAACAGACTTTCAGCACAGAAGCTGTTTTCTGCCGTCAGAGATAAACCTGTTAGCCTCGTTAGCAGAGCTGATGTGTAATTAAAGAATATAACACAAGAAGATGATGACATGATCACATTTAAAATATTATTCTCATTTTGCTTGGTAATGAAAGAGTGATTTTAGATTTTGCCTGAGAAAAATGAGTTTTCTGGGTATTTGTGATTTCCTGTGATAAAACATTTCATGGGAAATGAGTCAGAGATGCTGCTGATAGAGAGGAAGACATAAAAAATGTTATTTATTTTGAATTTGATCTGTCATGTCTTTTTTCATCCCTCTGGTTTGTTCTGAATTCTGTAGATGTGCTGGGAGCAGCGTTAAAGTGAATCATATTAGTGTGTGAATAATTTGTCATAAATCTGATGAAAACGAGGCTAATTTAAGTCTGTTTTCAGTAGTTTGACCCTGTTTGACCTCAACTTGGACCTGTTTTAATTTCGGCTGCTCTGATTGAGTTTGACGCCCCTGCTTTAACTCTTTGTCTCCTCTGGCATCTGCAGCTTCCTGATGGACAGACGTTGGCGCTGCCTAAAGTCGTGACGGCTCAGTTTGGCAACGACCTCAACAAAAGCACCGTGTGCGTCTACGGCCACGTGGACGTCCAGCCGGCGAAACGGGAGGATGGCTGGAAGACGCCGCCTTACAACCTGACCGAAATCGACGGTAACGCCTTTAATACGCCAGCAGTTACTGCTAACGACGCAGGCTTCATCTTGATGTCTGACCTGATGCTCAGCGATTACGTTTTAAAATTTTGATCGTGTCTAATACTTTCAAATCAAACAGTTAAACCTGCTCACGTAAACGACGAGCACAGCTGAGTTCACGCAGAAAAAATAAAGAATCAAAGATACAGTTATGATGGAAAAGCCAAAACTTATTATATCGACTCTTTACACCATTACGGTATAAATATTCAACTTAGGAGATGAAAAATCTAAATTTTATAAATATTCATCATATAGATTGACTCTCACAGGTTTTGTAACAGCCAATTTTAATCATCTTTTTAATCTGACAGTTACACACATTTTTAGTTCATTTTTAACTTTGTTCCACAATTTAACCCCCACACACAAATTTGTCCTGACCTTTGACCTTTGGTTTTTCAAATATACCATTTCCCTCTTAATCCATACATACTTTCCCTGATTGAAGCTAACCTCTGGATTCATCCTGGAAGTGTCTTACTTTTTGCTCTAAACGTTACTTGCAGTATTTTAAACGAAACTAATTTAAAAGTTTTTATTATCACACATTGGAACATATTTTATGTCAATTTTTACAAAATGTAATATTTGCTGTTTTCTTACAGTTTTATTCATAGGCGCAGATGTTGTCTCTTATGCCAATCTCGAGCCATTCATAAAAAAAAACAAAAAAAACACGATAACTACACAACGTCTTTGTGCCTTTAGGTAACCTGTATGGAAGAGGAGCGTCGGACAACAAGGCTCCGGTTTTAGCCTGGATTCACGCTGTGCAGGCCTACAAGGCCTTCAGTTTGGTGAGACAGACTGGAGCATTACTATTATTATTATTATGCATCAAACCAAATGCTCAGACTGAAGGACACGAAACAAACGTGACCTCCAGAGGACAGATTATCGTGCTAATTTGCAAAATCCTCTTGGTTATTTACTTTCTGTACTAGACTGGATTGAAAAATGACTTTAAAAGTTTTCCTCACCGGATGTTATTCCACTTTTAAACTGGACCAGAAAATTCCAAAACGAAGCAAAACAAGGGAACCGTGTGCTCTCGTATAAAGTAAAAACTTCAATCATCCACTTTAAATTTATCAGAGATTTTTACACGATGGTTAGTTGAGAGGGACTGAAAATAGCTGATAGAAAATAAGCAATTTTTGACAGAATTAAAGAGGTTTATATCCTTAAAAAGAGTTGAAAACAAACATTTATTAAGGAAAGATGGTCACAATGGGAAAAGCTAAGCCAGAAATATGTAGTTAAAGATAGAAGCTTTTTTTTTTTTTTTTTTNGGAGAGAGAGGTTAGATTATAACTTAAAAAAAAAACAAACCAAAAAACAAAAAGCAGCAGATTTTTTTGCCTCTTCCGCCTCAAACGTTGCTCGTTACCATCAGGAGCTGCCGGTGAACGTGAAGTTCATCATCGAGGGCATGGAGGAAACCGGCTCCAATGGCCTGGATGCCATGATCCTCGCCCAGAGAGACTCCTTCTTCTCTGACGTGGATTACATCCTCATCTCAGACTGTGGCTGGCTCAGCCGGCGGCCCGCGCTCACGTACGGAACCAGAGGAAACTGCTACTTCTTTGCCGAGGTATTAAGGTTCTATCTTCACTGTAAACGTTTTATTACATACGTGTATGCTGGGGTTCAGGTATGTTGTTGTTGCAGGTTGAAGGACCGAAGCAGGACTTACACTCCGGAGTGGACGGAGGCACCGTGATCGAACCCATGACAGACCTGATCGGCATTCTGGGTGAGTGAAATCTTAAGATTTTTAGCACCTCAAGGCAGAGGACACAGTGGATTATCCATCCATCCATCCATCCATTAACCCATCCATTAATCCATCCATTAATCAATCAATCCTCCTCTACAAGTTGATTTTTATTTTGTGGAATGAAGTGAAACCAATGACAGTCTGGAAGGTAGGAAAAATAATTCTAATATTCACTGCTCCAGTAGAATATTTTGGAAAACTGTTGTCAGTAATGTAACGGGTATGCGGATTGTATATATTGGGCTCAAACATACAAAACCACCATTATGGTCCTTTAAAAATAAGATCCACCTGTTCTATTGTACCTCCACAGACATGCTGATCAGCCCAAACGGTAAGATCCTGATTCCTGGGATCAGGGAGGCCGTGGCGCCGCTCTCAGATGAAGAATGGAAAATGTACCAAGACATCGAGTTTGACATGGAAAACTACAAGAACAAGATCGGTGTCAGCCAGCTGATGTACAACAACAAGGTAACACCAGTAACAAGGTAACACCAGTAACAACAAGGTAAAATCAACAACAACAAGGTAACATCAACAACAACAAGGTAACATCAACAACAAGATAACACCAACAACAAGACAACACGGTAACACCAGTAACAACAAGGTAACAACAACAAGGTAACACCAACAACAAGACAACACGGTAACATCAGTAACAACAAGGTAACATCAACAACAACAAGGTAACATCAACAACAAGATAACACCAACAACAAGACAACACGATAACACCAGTAACAAGAAGGTAACACCAGTAACAAGGTAACATCAACAACAACAAGGTAACAACAACAAGGTAACACCAACAACAAGACAACACGGTAACACCAGTAACAACAAGGTAACATCAACAACAACAAGATAACATCAACAACAAGACAACACGGTAACACCAGTAACAACAAGGTAACACCAGTAACAACAAGGTAACACCAGTAACAAGGTAACATCAACAATAACAAGGTAACATCAACAACAAGACAACACAGTAACACCAGTAACAACAAGGTAACATCAACAACAACAAGGTAACATCAACAACAAGATAACACCAACAACAAGACAACACGATAACACCAGTAACAAGAAGGTAACACCAGTAACAAGGTAACATCAACAACAACAAGGTAACAACAACAAGGTAACACCAACAACAAGACAACACGGTAACATCAGTAACAACAAGGTAACATCAACAACAACAAGGTAACATCAACAACAAGATAACACCAACAACAAGACAACACGATAACACCAGTAACAAGAAGGTAACACCAGTAACAAGGTAACATCAACAACAACAAGGTAACAACAACAAGGTAACACCAACAACAAGACAACACGGTAACATCAGTAACAACAAGGTAACATCAACAACAACAAGGTAACATCAACAACAAGATAACACCAACAACAAGACAACACGATAACACCAGTAACAAGAAGGTAACACCAGTAACAAGGTAACATCAACAACAACAAGGTAACAACAACAAGGTAACACCAACAACAAGACAACACGGTAACACCAGTAACAACAAGGTAACATCAACAACAACAAGATAACATCAACAACAAGACAACACGGTAACACCAGTAACAACAAGGTAACACCAGTAACAACAAGGTAACACCAGTAACAAGGTAACATCAACAATAACAAGGTAACATCAACAACAAGACAACACAGTAACACCAGTAACAACAAGGTAACATCAGTAACAACAAGGTAACATCAACAACAACAAGGTAACATCAACAAGACAACACGGTAACACCAGTAACAACAAGGTAACACCAGTAACAACAAGGTAACACCAGTAACAAGGTAACATCAACAATAACAAGGTAACATCAACAACAAGACAACACAGTAACACCAGTAACAACAAGGTAACATCAGTAACAACAAGGTAACATCAACAACAACAAGGTAACATCAACAAGACAACACGGTAACACCAGTAACAACATGGTAACACCAGTAACAACAAAGTAACATCAGTAACAACAAGGTAACATCAACAACAAGACAACACAGTAACACCGGTAACAACACGGTAACAACACGGTAACACCAGTAACAACAAGGTAACATCAACAACAAGACAACACGGTAACATCAGTAA
>VXCM01009452.1:0-14450 GCA_014773175.1 Lucifuga dentata | reverse complement strand
AGACTATGCAGCACGTTAATCCTAAATGATGTGGGAGAAGGCAGACAGCAGGAATAGAATGTTAAATACATCAGCAGGGAGTTGAAACACAACAGGAGTGCTGCACTAACACAGACTGATGCCTTCATGAAAAATCATTTTGCATATTTGAGCCTCATATATTAATTTTCATACATGTTATGTTACATGTTACGTTACATGTAATATTAGGCTCAAACATGTAAAACGTGGTATGGTCCTTTAAAACAGTACTGCTGTGTGAGTGATCCTTTTATGATTAATATTTGATCAGTCATTACTCTTTAACTGAAGTTTATGAAGCTTCATGTTTAAGCTCAGAGCTGCAGCTTCAAACAGCCTGTTAGCAGAGTTAGCAAAGCAGGCGGTTGCCATGGTGATCAGCAACACAGACAACATGTAAACAACCTGGACTTGCACGCATTGTGTGTGTGTGTGTGTGTGTGTGTGTCATGTCATGTTGTACTACAGTAGCACAGGACACACAAGAAGTGCAATTTTGTGTATCAGACTGTGTGTGATTCATGTTGTGTATCGGGCTGTGTGGTTCGTGTATCAGGCTGTGTGCGGTTCGTGTTGTGTATCAGACTGTGTGTGGTGTATTAGGCTGTGTGCGGTTCGTGTTGTGTATTAGGCTGTGTGTGGTTTGTATATTAGGCTGTGTGTGGTTCGTGTTGTGTATCAGGCTGTTGTGCAGCATGCAGACTGATGACAGAAAGGTCAGAGGGTGATTGAGATGCTCTGTGGCGTGTTTTATGAAGGAGTTATCACTCCATCAAAGACTTATTCAGCTTTAACACGTCTGGACGTTTGTCTTCTTGGACCGGACGAGGTATGATGTCATAGTTATTGAAACACAGGACTGGCTCCTTGCTGTTTCATTCAGCAGCTGTTGAATGTCATTTTTAGCATCATATTGCAGTTGTTTGTGTTAAAGTGTGCTCAAAGTTCTCTTTTCTACTGTGGTTTAGTGGGATACCTGTGAGAATTCAAGATTCTAAGGAAAAGATTCATCAAACGCAGGGCCAGACTGTCCATAAGCACAAACATTGTCCCACAACTATGTACGATCTGTGCTACGTTACTGTTGATATCTTAAAATGCAGAGCTCTGAAGCAGAGAATTTTGTTGACTTTAACACCAGATAAGACGATAAAAATCTTTAACAGGAAGCAGCTCTTTATCTTCATGGGTTCTACCTGAGACACACCTGACGACAATGTGTCCACAACGAGACAACGATGCTCTGATTTAAAGGAAAGCTTCATGAACGAGCTTCAGTTATCATGGTGCTAATTTAGCGTGATGGCGTGTAATTCCCGTGATTTTTTTCATGAATCCCATCCAAGATGCGCATCATTTAAGAGTCTTTGCTGGGAAGCCACGCCCTGCCGCCATGTTTTTCCATCATCCTGATAACAGACAAACAGACAGGGTGGAAAAGTTGGCGGAGGACGTAGCAGAACAGTCAGGCTAGTGCTGCAGATGTCACGTCTGTGCGTTTCTGATGCTGCAGGATCTCTGATGGAGCAGAAAGATGCACCTCGGAATGATCAGAAACATGTTGGATTGTTTGATTTTTTAGTTCTCTGTGTCTTTGTTGTGGGGTTATTAATCTGCCTCCACGCTCGGCGAGGTTATCTCATCTCATTTACATCCCACTCCTCCGGCCTGGTGGAGGAGAGTTCATTCGTTTGGTTTCACAGAGTAAAGATGGCCTTTGCTCCATGTCGTTAGATAAACTCACATCATCCTGGTGGGCAGCGTGATGAATTTACACACTTTGATAATGAAAGCTTTAATAAAGAGCTGCAGGATGAAAGTTAGCAGCAACGTGTGCTGAACAGAGCGGCGTTATCACGTTTCTCAGCACGACAGAAATAAACAGGTCAGAGAAGAAATGTAGAAAAGTGACTTCTTAAACATTTTAGTTTTATATTTATTTTTAATATTTTTGATGGAAAAATGTTAACAAAATTACAAGTAACAAAGATAAGCTCACACAGACACACCCTTTAAATATTAAAGGACCATACCATCCATTTTGCATATTTGAGCCTAATATATTCAATTTTCATACATGTAACATTACTGACAATCATTTCCCAAAGGATACTACTGGAACAGTGAATTAAAAATGTTTTTCCTACCTTCCAGACCTCCATTGGTTTCAGTTCATTCTGCTATTAAAATCAACTTGTTGATACTGTAAACGTTCTTGGGATAGGTAATCCATCATCACCAACAAGACGTGTATTCAGGTTTTTTTAGAAGTTATGTAATTTTAGTGTTTAAGCTCAATAAAAAGCGTGGAGTGAATGTATGCCTCCACCGGGGAATATAGTCCCAAAAGAAGACCTGCGTTTATGGAAAAATTTAAAGGACCGTGACTTCATAAGGCTGTGTAACTATTAGCAGGAGAAACATGGATTTTTAAGGTGGGTGTATCACTTGAATATTTGATTTTGAAAGATTAAGAGATTTAGCAAAATATCAGGAAAACTGAAATACGGTTTTATACTTTGGGAAATGATTGTCAGTAACGTAACATGTATGAAAATTGAATATATTAGGCTCAAACATGCAAAATTCATAGTATCATTCCTTTAACATGCAAATTCAAACTAACAGCATAACTAACATGTTTCTCTCTCTCTCTCTCTCTCTCTCTCTCTCTCTCTCTCTCTCTCTCTCCCTCTCCCTCTTTACTTGGCCAGTTGTTGATGAAAGTTGTCTAATGCCGTCCACATTGTTTCAAATTTTGAGCTGTGCACAAACTTAAAAGCGACCCTAAAAAGCAGCCATTTTTTTCTTGATGTGATCAATTTGATGTAAGAAAGCTGGAATGTGGAAGAGACGAATAGCAATGAAACAGTAAAGGAAGATATAAATGCAGCAAATGGAGCCTTTAACAGCAGGAAGCAGCAGATTTCTGCTTCTGTTCATGTCTGGCTGCAGCTTTGCCGCTCAGACCAGCAGCGTGAGAGGCCACAGAGCACACATTTGACCCTATCTGAAGTTTACCCAGGTCAAACTTTTGTCGGCTGCCGCTGGCCAATCAGAATGAAGAGGCGGAGTTTACCACTGGCATGATAGCGGTGTCCATGGAAGAGCTGATAATGCTGGTATCAGACTATCTGAACTTTGTGATACATCAGCAGACAAATGTGCGGATGCAAAACAAAAAAGCAGTGGGCATCATCAAATATTACCACAAAACTCAGATAGGCAGGTAAATATGTGATGTTAATAGCTAACAGCTAATATGTAGCTAACAGCTAATACGTAGCTAACAGCTAATACATAGCTAAAAAGCAGCCCCAAACAGCTGGGACACGCTGTCATTTAGCTACGGAGTAAATTCAGATCTCGTTGGAATGAACAACGACATTTTGTTCCTGCTCTTGCACAGTGTGTTCTACTTTGTGTATTTTATAGTAAAATGTGTTCGCAGGCTGAACCAATCAGATGGAGCATTCATCACAGGAATGCTCCTCAGATCACATGACTGCAGCAGAGACCTTACCGGCAAGGAGACCGATGAGCTTGCTGCTGTTTTTTTGCTATATTCTCTGCCCCCAGAACTTCCCGACCAATGAGCAGAGAGGGTGTTGTCACATGACTTTTGCTGATATATTTTGGTTGGATTGGCTGTCAGAGATTTGTCTCAGACTGTCATTGGTCAGAGGAGGATGTAGGCGTGTCTCATATTGTGATGTGGAAGCAGCGACCTATGACGCTTCATGCTTCTCTCACAGTGTGTGTGTGTGTGTGTGTGTGTGTGTGTCAGGGCATTTAGCGGTTTTTTTCCTAAGTTTGGGGATCATACCTGTCAACATTAAGCTTTGAAAATACGGGAGGTTTTCTGGGACCTGACCCGATCATGTTCTGTCATTGAAAGCTTTGCTAGCATGACGGTATTATGTTTGTTTATTGCCTGGTAAGCACTTGTAATACCTCCATGCCCCACCAGGGGGGGCGCGCTACATAATGACCAAAACAACTTGATTGGGCCAATTATGATTTTGTATAACTGTCAAAACACAGGAGATTTCTGGGAGAAATTACCAAACGGGGGGGAGAGGGTGAAAATACGAGAGAAACAGGTACGACTCACAGCTGCTACACCTACAGGAGGTGCTGTGGAGTGTGTGTGAAGCATAGTGAGTTTGGTTCAGTAAGATATATCTGGAAATTGATCCACTGTCGCAGCATTTTGTGTCCTCATTGAAAGTGTTTCTCCTTCTCTGACTACGTTTGTGTCAGAGGAAGTGGTTTTCCTGCTTTCCCCTGCATTATTCAGCCTGTTCCTCTGTTTTCCCTGCAGACTAACGCTTTCTGCTATTTATCAAACCTGCAGCTTTAATAATGCACCTATTGATCTCAGGGTTGGGAATAAGCAGGGGGGGGNCGTGTGTGTGTGTGTGTGTGTGTGTGCGTGTGTGTGTGTGCGTGTGTGTGTGCGTGTGTGTGTGTATAAGTGTGCACACATACAGACACAATTGGCTTCAAGTTCTGATCAACAAATGTTCATTACTTTTGTCCCTTTCCCTTTGTACCCCCCCCCCCCNCAGGGAGTAGTTTTTACCACAATGCAGGCATGGTGATGAATGCTAGCTCTCCAGTATGTGTGTGTGTGTGTGTGTGTGTGAATTGATCAACTCAAGTGTTGCTCTCCGTTTCAGTGTAATAAAAGAAGAATCCCACTGTTTTTCCTTCATCCTGTATTAACCTCACAGATACTCAGATGCAGAAACAAAGTGTTATAAATCTGTAAATCACGTCAGTAAACATGAGAAGTAAAGGAATCAGTCTGATATGGTGGAGCCGCTTCCAAATTTAGATCCCAGTGACGCGACAATGTTCATCTCTGCTGTGAAAAGCCTCTCTGGTCTGTATTCAGAAAGTCTGTGCAGATAGTAAAAAACCCAGAAACCAAATATTAGCGCTGAGTGATATTTCCTTTAAATGATACCATGATATCTAACGGTATTCCTGTGATAACGATATTCAAGATGATATGAACAGTGTTGTCATGGTGATTTTAGAAGCAAACAATACTGCAAACTGTAAACACATGAGTAAAAATGAATAAGTGTAAAAATAGAAAAGTAGAAACAGTACCCTTCAGTTCCCTCCAGTAGCATGAAAAATCTAACTTTGCTAGTTTTTGCTGGGGGGGGGGGGNGGGGGGGGGGGGTTACTTGATTTTGTTAAAATTGAGTTACAGAAATTAATGAGTTAATATTGTCTAACTTCTACCTTACAAAGGAAATAACAGTCTTAACGGTGCTTCCAGGCAGAGTCAAAGTCCTGGAAATCTGTTTCTGTCCTCACCTGGTGAGGGTCCTTCCACAACTTTGTGACGGTCTTGTTTTAGAAGTCTGTGAACCCGTGCTGCTGTCTTTGTGTTTGACTTCACTTACAGTCTGAAGGACCAATCAGCTGCTTTTATTNCCGTGCTGCTGTCTTTGTGTTTGACTTCACTTACAGTCTGAAGGACCAATCAGCTGCTTTTATTTAATTTCTCAAGTTAATTACTGTGTTTCCAAACATGTTGGACAATGAAGTTATCTTGTGATCTAGAAGGCGATTTGAAGGCAGGAGGTTGTTCCTGAGATACTTTAAGTGATGTTTTATTAAAAGGGGGCGCATACTTATCTAACCTAGATATTGCAGTTGTTTATTTTTTAAGAAACGTTTTAGAACAAAATTTTCATTTGGAAACTGTTGCGTATTCTGTGCAGATTAGTGGGAAAAAGTACCGTATATACTCAACTATAAGCTGATCTTGTGTATAAGCTGACCCCCGATGTATCATTTTATTTGTTTAGCAAATTACCTGTTTTTCTGGATACTGCCACAGTATTCTTGTGATTTTCTGAAAATAATCCACATACCGGTACTGGTAAACAGCTGATTACCAGCTCCGGACTCCTCTTCCTCATCTGAATCACCAAACGGTTCATTCCAGTCCTGCTCTGTGTAACGTGTCTCTGTGTAATGTGCTGATAAGATGTTTAGTCAGGAAATATCTCATTCTAAGGTATGATTTAAACTATTTTCATGGGTAGTGGTAATGGTAGTATTTCCACTCCTGGAAATTTCCTTCTCTGGGATCAAATTTGAATTTCTCATGTATAAGCCGACCCCCGATTTACTTTGTGAAATTTGGCTTATACTTGAGTATATATGGTAGGTGACTTCACTTTCTGTCCACTGTAAGGCCTCTGAGTTTTCTATTTATTTATATCTTTGAGCATTTACGATATGTTCTCATATGAGTGGCTCACAACTAATTTTACAAAATCAATCACATGCATCAATTTGTAAATGAAATTTTGAAATGGTTAGCATGGAGCAGACAAGAAAGTTTCGAGAGCACAGACCTCTACCAAGAATTTTACTGGTAGAGGTAAAGATAATTTTTTCAGTCTGATACTAAAATGAGCAGCAGGAGATCTGTTGGTATGCACTTTTATTCACACCGGGGGAGGGGGGGNAGGGGGGGAGGGGGGTGTGATAAGCACCCAATCTTTACACCGGCCCATGTGAGGAAGGTGAGCTGCATATATCTGTTTCATTTTTTGCTGCTCCGTTTATGGAGTATCAGGTCTAAAAACGGGGAAAACGTAGTGAGGACAGGCTGTTTGTGCTGCAGGTAAAAGCAGTAAAATCTGTGTTTTTACCTGCTGCAGGTATCTCTGCTTTCTGTTGGGTGAACGTGTTCAGGTACGACAAATCCAACCGTCAAACCAGGAGACGGGGAAAGAGAGACGGAGATGAAGAGAGACAGACAAAAAGAGACTTACAGGGAGCTCTCTCTCTCTCTCTCTCTTTCTCTCTCTCTCTCTCTCTCTCTCACCTGCGTACCGATTACCTGCAGCCTCGTTTGTAGGCTAAAACTCCTTCTGGATCTAGCACCTGATCCAGATCGCCTCCAAAACTTAATCACTTCTTCCTCTCAACATTATCTGTCTCCCAACTTTCATCCAGATCCATCTTAACTTTTTGAGACATCCTGCTAAAAACAAACACACAAACAGAAAACAAACACAGATGATCTGACGTCATCAGCCTCATAAATTCAGACTTAGGGTTAGGGTTAGCTAACCCTAACATTTCCCATAATCCTCTCCTCCAACAACTTCCCGCTTCCACATACATCTTCAACATTTCTCCATGTTGCCTCATATATCTGCTCTTTATCATTGTCTCCATGTGAACGCTGTGGGTTTTTTTTTTTTTTTTTTTTNTTTTTTTTTTTTTTTTTTTTGATGGTTGAGTCACATGAGGAAGTGGGCTGGTCATTCCTGTTTCTGAGAGGCTGAGGGGAACCGAAGAGAACTGGACCTCTAGTTGTTGGGGAAACTCACATCACACTAATTTTGGATTGTGGTGTGGTTACTTCACTACAGCAGTAAGAACAAGTTAATCAAGTCACAAGTAAGTCACAAGTGCTGGTATTCAAGTCCAAATCAAGACTAGTCAATAGTGACAACTCAAAGCGCAGACACAAGTTCTATAGCATTCTATCAGTTTTAATGCCAGGATGTTGATTTGATGACTCATACAAACTTGATGATTTCATAATTTGTATTTATAATTTACAGATAAGATATGTAATGTAATGAAAATATGCATAAATCCACCTATAAAGACAGAAATCTCTGTCTGTGGCACCAACATCTCTAGAACCTGGCACTGTATGAAGTTGATATTCAGCAGGTTTATTGATCAGGACCCAAGGACGTGCAGCGTCACGTGTGAAGTTGTTTGGATGAGCGGTTCTCAAATTGAGCTGTGGTAAATTGGTAAAAAGTAGTCCATGCAGCAGGGTACGCTCCAGGTGCGGCAGCAGCAGCATATGCTCTGGTCCACGGGCACTGCAAACAAAGCTAGCTCAGAGAACGTGCAGAACTAAAGTATGGCAGGCTGCGGCACACACCATGACGTCCAGCCCATTCTGAACAGGCTTGTTTTGAACAATTGCTGCAATAGTAATGAATAATTTCATAATTTCCCATATGTCATTATTTGTTTTAATCTTTCCCAGTTAAAAGGCCCAAGGCCAGGTGAAGTCACAAATTGAAGGCATCAAAATCAAAGTTGAGCTGCAAGTCTTTTTTAATTCTGTCAAGTCTCAAGTTCATTAACCTGATGGGACTCAAGTCCATGTGAGTGCTGTACTTTTTGAGTAAAATAGCTTTTTCAGAATAATTACGTCTGTGAGGTTCTGTTGATTCCAGGCTGTAGATTAGTTTATTTATTTTTAACTTTATCTACTTATTATCAACTCAGCATGTCAGCATTCACTTTTTCACATTTAACCGGAAGGATTTTCAGTTTGTTACAGGTCGTACATGTAGGCGGAGAGCAAGCAGAGGAAAAACACAACACTTCATAATACAAACCGAAAAGGAAAACGTCAATACTACAAAATATGTCAGTGAGAACACGTTTTTCAGGAAACAGGCAGAGCTGGCGTTAGTATGTGAATTTAATGGGAGTTTATGTTCCAGTCTGCTTTTTAAAATTTTAATTTTAATTTTTAAATTTGAGATTCCACCACTCCTTCACGTCACGCACTATTCCCGATATTCCGCTAGAGTAAACTCAGAATATCTTGGACTTTGTATTTCTCCAGAAAAAAAAAAAAACCATGATGGTGAATTTAAAGGACCATACCACGCATTTTGCATGTTTAAGCCTAATATATTCATTTTTCATACATGTTACATTACTGACAATCATTTCCCAAAGGATAAAACCGTATTTTAGCTTTCCTGATATTTTGTAAAATCTCTTAATCTTTCAAAATCAAATATTCAAGTGATACGCCCACCTTAAAAATCCATGTTTCTCCTGCTAATAGTTACACAGCCTTATGAAGTCACAGTCCTTTAAATTTTTCCATAAACACAGGTCTTCTTTTGGGACTATATTCCCTGGTGGAGGCATACATTCACTCTACGCTCTTTATTGCACTTAAACGCTAAAATTACATAACTTCTAAAAAAACCTGAATACACGTCTTGTTGGTGATGATGGATTACCTATCCCAAGAACGTTTACAGTATCAACAAGTTGATTTTAATAGCAGAATGAACTGAAACCAATGGAGGTCTGGAAGGTAGGAAAAACATTTTTAATTCACCGTTCCAGTAGTATGCTTTGGGAAATGATTGTCAGTAACATTACGTGTATGAAAATTTAATATATTAGGCTCAAACATGCAAAATGGGTGGTATAGTCCTTTAAATTGAAGCTGCGTGTTTGTTGCTGCGTTGATGTTTCCATCGGTTCAGAGCAGCAGCTTCTCTGCGTGCTGAGGAGAGCTGACAGCACAATACTTCATGTGATCTTTGAAAGAAGTGAACCTGGAAGCTGTGGTGGGAATCTGGTCTCGCTGTTCTGGTTGTTCTCTCGATCTTTGTGGACACAAAAATGCCAGAATCCTTTCAGATATGACCCCGACCCTCTCTGTGTTTCTGATTACACGTCCATGAGAGCTGATTACAATTTACTTCATAACAAATGTAAACTCGTAACGCATTCACACCAACGTGGAAACGGTTCCGCTCTGGTTCACAGAACCTGATTTGGAACCATTTGTAGCATTTTGACCAAACATAAATTGGTTCGAAATCAAAAAAAATAGCAGGACTTGAAGTCATAACTCTGATGACATCATCAGCGGGCATCATAAATTTACATGACGTCATGCATGATTTTATGAAAGAAAGTGAAAAACAGTGGCGAAGTTGCAGCGTGTTTGTGTGTAGTAACTCCACTGGGTTGACGTATATAACGTATAATATGACGTATAATACTTCAATATGATAAAAATGATATCATGATTAAAAAAAAAGATGATAAAAACTTGCAGGCAAACAATGCAGCCACCCATACTGCTGTTAGTGAAAAAAAAAAAAAAGTTCTGCTGTTTCTTATATTGGTGGTTCCACTATAAACGCTCAGTGGAACCGAGCTACAGGAGCATATTTCAAGTCTTATTTGTTAAAACACAGCGACACGATAAATGTGACCTCTGTCCAAGTCTATATTTTAATGCAACACGTCTGGATTAATAACTAGTCTGGATCAATATCTGGATCTGTGTTAAATTGCACCTATTGATAGTCCATCATAGGATACACATGCATGAATTCTTTTTCAAATTGGTGTCTTAGCCTTTGTAAAACTGGCAAAAATGTAGACAAATGTCCTATCTTACTGTATAATGCTGAAGAAATCAGAAAAAAACAAGATCATTGCTTCCTGACCAAATCCACTTATCTACAAAATAACACAGAAATCTGACTTTTTGAGACAAACAGATGAAAACAAAACCTTCTGGAGCTTTAAGGAACACTATCAGCATGAATTACTGAGATTTTATTTGTAGTCACAAACATACATATTTTGTTAATGCTGAAATATAAAACTGATTAGTCTCATCAAAGGGCATCCAGACTGTGTGGGGAGAAAAGCTAACATTAGTTATCATGCGAACATAGCTAACATGCTAATATCATCCTGTTAGGAGGACATGTTAAGCAGCCATGTTGTAGCTCCTGCTGGCCTGACTTAGGCCCTGATTCATAAACCATATCACATGATTTACCACATTGCTACACGCAAATGACATGACGCAACCAGGTTCCCTCATTCATAAACGCCTGTTAGTGACATGTTTTAGCATTAGCCCTGAAAAGAGGCATTAAGGCTGGTTCATGCTTCAGGCAGACGCAACAGTAGACGTGTGGAAAGTGTGACATAATTGTGGCAATAATGGGCGGATGCAGATGCTGCTTTGGAGGGTCGACTGCGACTGCGTGGTCACACACTCGATTTTTGAAGCAACGCAGACGGCATTTGCTTGACGCTAACGCACCTCCAAAGATGATTGGCCAAATGGAGAAATACGAAGAGGTACGGAGGAAAGCGAGGCAGTGTAGAGGTGTGGAAGGAAGAGAGGATAAATAATGTTTTGGGGTGGTTAACCAACTGTTGTGAACATACAGCGCTGCCGTTGAAGTGTGTGGTCGACTGCGCAGTCGTCATGAATGCACGAGAAGCAAGAATGCCAGAACATGTAGACAATATGTTGCAGAGACATTTGTGTTTATGTCCATGCCACGCTTTAAGCCTGGTTCATGCTTCATGCAGACGTGTATTCTGGATCATAAAAGTGGAGCACAGCATCGGTCACACACACGTATGACATGATCTTTTAAAGGGGGGGGGGATCCCACCAAGGTGCCCCCCCCATCCCCCCATGGCTTTACTGATAAAGGATTCCATCAAATTTTTCCTCCTATGCTATGTCAAGTCAAGTTTATTTGTCTAATATCACATACAACATGTCAAAGGTCTTTACACCACACATCAACGCTTTCTGACCAGCAATCCTAACGCATCAACCATGTAATGCTGTCACTTTTCTTTCTTTCTTTCTTTCTTCCTTTCTTTCTGTCTGTCCAGGCATTTAGAAGACGTGGTGTTTGAGTGCGGCTGTGGGATCCGCTGGCTGCAGCTATGGCAGCAGAGAGGGGAGGCGGGGCTCAGCAGCCAGCAGNTGGGATCCGCTGGCTGCAGCTATGGCAGCAGAGAGGGGAGGTGGGGCTCAGCAGCCAGCAGCTGTACTGTGCCGACGCTCACGGGAAACTCCTGCTGCAGGATATGAACATCACCGGCTGTGGTCTGACTGATGCACATTTCAATAAAAACTATTTTCACTCATTCTATATAAAACAATAGGACCATTCTAATAAATAATAATAATGTTAATGTATAAAACAGCTCTGATGCAGCTTCTTAAGTCCATTAGTCTTTAAATGAATATTTTAGTCTATTTGGTTTTATTTGATTCATTTGTCTTCATATTTCCAGTCATCTGACAAAAACTGAGCTAAATCCTTTGTCTCTCTCTCTCTCTCTCTCTCTCTCTCTCTCTCTCTCTCAGATATCCCTGACATCAGTGTCAGTCACAGTAACCTCACAGTCATTGAAGGTGGTCAAGTCACAGCGACCTGTAACGGCTCTGGGTCACCATTACCTGAAGTAGACTGGCCCGTTAACGGCCTGCACTCCATCAACACGCAGGACGTACGGAGTACATGCACACACACACACACACATTTACAGAGAGAGAGGGAGGGAGAGAGAGAGTACAAAATGCCTCAGAAATCTACTTAAAATAAGAGGTTTTTGTTTATTATCACCAAAAGGTCCAGTAAAAAAACCAAAATGTGTGTGAGGAACTCAGACGTGCAGCACTGCAGGTCAGATTATGAATGAACAAGAATGTGTGTGAGATCATTAAAACTCAGCATTTAAAAACTGATTGATCAGCTTAGTGAGTTTATCAAAGTTATTGATCACTAACACGTGAGGCAAATACAGTTTTAGACATCCAGATTTCACACTGATGAAATTTGCCACCAGAATGAAGCAGGTCTTAATGTTAGCGTGTGGGTTTGATTTATGAATAGCTACTGCCACATGTAAATAAGGAAATATCACAGTAACGCCTCGTTAAGGCTAACGCTAACATATGTTGCTAACAGGTGTTTATGAATGAGGGAATGTGGTTACACCATGGTATTTGTGTGTAGTGATGCGGTAAATCATGTGCTACAGTTTAATAAACCATGAGAACCCCCCCCNCCCCCCCCTCCCTTAAAGGACCATACTGGCCATTTTATATGTTTGAGCCTAATTTATTCAATTTTCATACATGTAACATTACTGACAATCATTTCCAAAGTATACTACTGGAACGATGAATTAAAAATGTTTTTCCTACCTTCCTGACCTCCACTGGTTTCAGTTCATTCTGCTATTAAAATCAACTTGTTGATACTGTAAACGTTCTTGGGATAGGTAATCCATCATCACCAACAAGACGTGTATTCAGGTTTTTTTAGAAGTTATGTAATTTTAGTGTTTAAGCTCAATAAAAAGCGTGGAGTGAATGTATGCCTCCACCGGGGAATATAGTCCCAAAAGAAGACCTGCGTTTATGGAAAAATTTAAAGGACCGTGACTTCATAAGGCTGTGTAACTATTAGCAGGAGAAACATGGATTTTTAAGGTGGGTGTATCACTTGAATATTTGATTTTGAAAGATTAAGAGATTTAGCAAAATATCAGGAAAGCTGAAATACAGTTTTATCCTTTGGGAAATGATTGTCAGTAACGTAACATGTATGAAAATTGAATATATTAGGCTCAAACATACAAAATGGATGGTATGGTCCTTTAAGGTATAATCATTGTTATTACCAACAAATATATAGTTTTTAAATCTGTAATCACAGGACTTGTATATGTTAGCATGATATGACATGCTACTGCTGTGTGAAACTGTGATTGCATTTCTCTGCCTGATGATGTCATACCTTCACCTTTCCTGCACAAAGCATTTTGGAGGTCAGCTGATATATCGATATACATACTGATGAGCTTATTGATCAGATGCTACAGTGACATGTTGCATGCATGTGTGTGTGTGTGTGTGTGTGTGTGTGTGTGTGTGTGTGTGTGCGCATATGCGTGCAGGCCGGAGTTTATGACAACATCATCCACTCCATCAACCTCACGCTGGTCAACGTGAGCCGAGACGACAACAACTTCCTGCTGACCTGCACCGCCACCAACATTGTGGGTATGACCAACGCCTCCGTCCAGCTAACTGTTCACTGTGAGTACACACACACTAACACACACTCACACACACACACAAACACATATCCATTGAATAGTCGCTCTCAGAAAGTCCTCATTAGTGTTTTTGTTGTGCTAAAGCAGCACATCTGTCGTCATTATGGTTCATAACCATTTGACCTACAGAGATGTGTGTGTGAGTGTGTGTGTGTGTGTGTGTGTGTGTGTGTGTGTGTGTGTGTGTGTGTGTCCTGTGGTTCAGTGTGTGTGTTAATGTGTATTCATGTGACCTACAAAAGAGGCGTTTATGCGTTTAGGTGTGGGTTGTCATAAAGAAACCTCATAAATGACCCGTCACATGGCAATGAAACGCCATAACAGCATCAGGCGTGTGTATGACATCATACAGGAAGGAAGTTGATGCACAAACTGTTTCCCAGGTAACACATCTGTGCAAACAGTTTGTTTCATGTCATTTATGCTGTAAAATATATTGCAACACTTCGGCGTTGAGCTTCAGGGCGATGAGGGTTCTCTCCTGTTCAGCGTGTGAAGGCAGCACGTCTTCTTCACATCATGTGAAGCAGCATGTGGTTTTCCACACGTTGTCTTGAAGTCAGCTTCAGCTTCTGCTGTCATAGTTTTCTTCTTCATGGATCAAATGATGCTATGATTAGGAAAGGATCCACATTCACCTTTGTTACTCTGATTTACTTTGACACCATAGAAACTACTTCCTGTTTGGATTTTCTTTCTCCGCC
>VXCM01009451.1:0-12835 GCA_014773175.1 Lucifuga dentata | reverse complement strand
TGACCTCCTTGGTTTTTGAGGTGTTCAGCAGCAGGTTGTTGGCTAAACACCACGTGGACAGATGGTGTTTATGGTGATGTTGATGGTGTAAGCAGGAATAGACAGAAACCATAAGTTGTGTCTCACTGAACAATAAAACACAGTTTGCATGCTGTTTCTCTCTGTTTGTCTCTCACTTCCTGTTTTTGTCTTGTCATCCAGGTTTACAGGACATCATTATCTTTAGAACGAAGCATCTGAATTTAAAGTCACCAATATATGATGTGTGTGTGTGTGAGAGAGAGAGAGAGAGAGAGAGAGAGAGAGAGAGCTGTCAGAGTGACTGGTGAGAAGGCATCATCCCTCTGGGAAGCCTGTGTTTGCCCAGGGTGGGTCCTGCTCTCTGGGACCCATGCTGNAAGGCATCATCCCTCTGGGAAGCCTGTGTTTGCCCAGGGTGGGTCCTGCTCTCTGGGACCCATGCTGGGTTTGTGTCAGGTGGTAATTGGAGAAATGAGGACAGGGAAACACATCCTGCAGTCTACAGAAGTCTGGAGGTCTCATTACAAAATAAATAGGCTGCTTCATTGAATGATTTGATTAAAACAGTTTTAAAAAGGCGTTTAGAACATTCATCCAGTCTGATAAATCTGAACAGGATCACGTTTTCAGCCATGCTATAATGTCAAATTTAAGCCCAGGACAAAGACGAAGATACCGCACTAAAGGTAAAATTATGAATAAAGATAGATTTCACCAAATATATCAATATTGTTTGATGTATGCTTACTCCCTCTAAACACAATCATAAACACAGACTGGCATCTACTAAGTCTGAGATCAAAATGACTCCATACCGTTGACTGATAAATTCTGAGCCTGACACATGAGAAAATGAGGGAGATACCCAAGGGTTTGTCAAGGTTTAAATAGGTAAACATGACCATGGTTGTGGCTTTAAAATACTGTAGTTCAGCATGCACCATACTAATCTGATTTGGCTCCCTCAGGCTTTCACCTTTCCCCAAACATGAAAAAGGCTTAATCTGGAATCTATTTTTTGGCTCAGATGATCAGTTGCAAACTGATTACAACACATCTGTGTTAGGTCTTAGGCTAGTATCAGAAATCAACAGCATACACACAAAAATATATATGAAAAGCAAATAAAGGTGTGTGAATCAGGTTTCAGATTATTTCATCATCAAATTGTTTCTAAATGATTTTAATCAGTGTCCGTGAAAACCACATTTCTCCAAAGAATTATTAAAATGCATTTTGATATAATACAGTTGGTTTTTAAATGGTTTTATGAGGTAGAAGAGTTGTCTCAGCCTGTGGAGCATGTAATCCTTCAATTTAAAATAACCAAATTTAGAGATTCAGGGTTTTCACATGACAGTACTGATGAGGGAATTCCACATTTTATAAAACTCTTGGGTTTTGCCTGTATTATTACAATAAGCCTCATTAAATTTTAAATGTTTTGAGAGCTTAATCATCCACAAAGTTGGCAGAAAGTAGATTTGCAGTGAATGTTGATGCATTTCCTGGCAGCTAAAAATAGCTAAATCTACTAATGTGAGCCTCTGACAAGTTGATGAAAACACAGACATTAGATTCCCTCTGATCACAAGAATAAGAAAAAAAAATTCTTTTGTTAACTTACTTACTTTACTTTTCATAAAATGTAATTGAAACACTTAACAGATGTATTCATTGTGTTTCATTTTCATAGTTTCATTATTTGCCCACCCAGAGCGCTGACATTTTAACCTGAACATGACTATAATACCTGATTCTGCTGAAAGCCTCAGACATTTAGTGCACTGATCTACTGTGACATTTCATTTTCTAAATGTGTCTACTTGTGCAAAACCATTAAAACTCACAAAAGTCATCATTGGGTATTTTACGCCTTTTTTTTTAAAATTTAATTGACCTAAGTTTTACTGAAACAGGTTCCAGCATGTTATTATCCCTGCAGGAAAAATCTATTGGTGAAGTCAAAATAGGAGATACAGATGACAAAATGTAATATAATAGACAGTACAATAATACAATGATGTCTATATACATTTTGATTCATGCACACCCACTAGAACACACAAATACATTTTGTATTGCACAAAATTACTTCAAAGATAGTGGAAAATGAAATGCAAAGACCTTATATAAGAGATTATTCTGTATAAAGAACTAGAATTGCAAGCAATTTTATGCAGGGTCCAAGCCCGACGCAACTCGGAACCCAAGGCCCACAACTGTAGCAAGTTACAAACTAATACGTTTGCCTTTATTACAGCAGACTGCCAATATTTTTTCACTGCATTTCTATCCTGTATGTTAAAAAAAAAAAAAAATCACTAAAAAAAGACCTCTATTTTGTTTAAAAACAGATCACTAATAATAATAATAATAATAATAATAATAATAATAATAATAATAATAATAATAATACAATTCCAACATAAATAAATATAGGTTTGGGATATTCATAGGGTTTTCTCTTTAATTTCAATCAGTTTATTAGGCAAAATATACAATCTGGAAAATTCCTTCAACGCTTACTATTTACAAATTTAAATCACTTGTTATTTACATTAAAGAAATGACACCAAAAACACAAGATAGACAAATAAAAAAAATAAAAATAATAATTATTATTATTATATAACTTCAGCGAACCACAGAGTCTAAATAAACTCAGACTAGCTGCATTGTTGGAGGTGTTTGTCAACGTGAGACACCCAGATTAACTTGTAATACAACTTTGACTGTATTTTATTGATAGATTACACACAATTTTACAACTAAGCATATCAGTATCTATTAAGAACAATTATTCAACCAAATTTAGACTGATTCTTGAATCATAGTTATTTTATAAATTAACATATTGATTTGCTGACTCAGCATTTTATGTCGAAAGATACATTTACAGACTTTAAATATAAGGTCTTGATATTTTTTACTCTTTGCTCATCAGACTACATCTTGTACACAGTGGCAACACATAAGATGTGTTGGGCACCCACCCATATTTGTGTATTTATACAATATTATGAGTACAACTGTAATATTTTATTATGTACATGATCTGACACAGTAATATTTGCTCTATAAGTTGTGCAGTACCTTGTACCGTTAAACAGTTACAGAGGATGGTTCAGGTTTTCTTTTGCTGGCCTTATTTTTTCATTTAAACATGGTCCCCTTTGTGCTATTCTTATTTATAGAGGGTCCTTACTTGACATTTTGTGAATCGTTATGTGATATGGGTACTGCAACAAAGAAATTTTGCAGCGGCAATAAAAGATTTTCTCCATAATTATCATTATCTGTCTGTCGTTCACAAAGAATTTATTGCTGTAAATGCGGCATAATGAGGCAATTGAGAAGCCAGCAGTGAGATTTCACTTACTTGTTATGCGTCCTCACAGGCCATGCCTACAAATCACCTGGTTCTTGCCATTCAGGTATCACCAGTTAATCTCAAAATCCAGTTAAACTATAGCACCAGCTCTGCCACCATCAGCACTGGAGAAAACCATAAAGGTAGGAAAATCCTCAGACTAAATAGACTAAATAAAATAAACTTATTAAAAAAAAAAAAAAAANTAAAAAAAAAAAAAAAAGAGAGACACCATGCTAAATTTGATTGAAATCTGCCCAGTAGCATTGATTTTATAGACTTAAAACTTCTTGTTGAACCTGGATCAAGAATATGATCCTCACTGCTTTTCAAGTCAATTTTTAATAGCATAATGGAATGAACAGAAACAAATGGCATACTGGAAGACAGGAAAAATGCATCTAAAAATTTACCACTCAAGTTGTATGCTTTGGAAAATGGTTGTTGAAAAATGTAACATGTATGTGGTTGTATTTATTGGGCTCAAACATGCTGACTCACCAGTATGCTCCTTTAATATGTTGTACACATGAATACATAACAAATTCAGCATACAGTACAAGGTGAAACTGGATCGGATTGGGATTGGGATTGGGTGGGTTTGGGGGGGGGGTTATAGTATGGTATGGCCAGACAAAAATGCCAATGATGCCGGAGGTGGGGCGAATAAGTCCGTAATTGTCCTTTGCTTCTACATGTCATCAAAATTATGAAAGAAAAACATTATGTTTGCTTAGTTTAAGTTAATTTTAATTAAGATTACACTGTGCAGTGCAAAGGCCACCGGCCAGCCCACCGATGGCTGCAGCCCACTGGGAAAAGTCCTGCCTCNTGTGCAGTGCAAAGGCCACCGGCCAGCCCACCGATGGCTGCAGCCCACTGGGAAAAGTCCTGCCTCTTCGGATGGTCAATCCACCCTGAGGTGAAATGAAATCCTGTCACGTTAGTCAGTTGAAAGCAGTCTGAGGGGAAATGTGTCATGGCCATAGAGCTGTCAACGCTCCCATTTTTCCCGGGTTTCTCATAGGCTATTTTCACCCTCTCTCCTGGCGGCCTCCCATTTTGTCATTTCTACCAGAAATCTCCCATAAGTTACACAGAATCGTAATTGGCCCAATGAAGTTTTTAGTCATTCTGTGGTGCACAAGTGAGGCGCACTTACAGCATATTCATGCTTTGACAGTATAGGAAGAGGAAGTGAATGCTTTATCAATTGTCTTGAAAATAAATCTTTTCATTCAGCGGAATAAAGTCCATAGTCTATAAATAAAAAGTCTAAATATGAGTGTAAATGACGTTTAAATTTATTCTTGATTGGTATTTTGATTAGATTTTATTGACTGTGTATTTCTGAAATATCATTTTGCATTTTGTTTTGACTTGTATTTATATTTCCTCATCTCTGCTGCTGCCTAACTTCCTAATTTGGCCTGATATAACTTGTGTTTTACACCACAATGGTGTGTAGCCTCAGTTACCGATCACATAAAACGTCATGATAAACTGTAAACAAATAAATAACAGAAAACAAAAATTTATGGTTTGGATTTCAAAGAAATAGGATGTAGTTTAAAACTGGCTATACCAGTCGACCTGAACTTAAGCCACACCTGGTAGGCATGGTAGTTGTTTTAAAAATAGACAATAAATGAGGACTGGAATTTATGTGCCTTGTGACGGGAATTTCAGGCAGGATAAGTCTGAGAGATAAACCTATTAATGAAACTACAAATAAATGGTAGTGCAGGTGAAGTGTTGGGATTTTATTCTGACAGCAAGTGAAATTCAATGATTTCATCTCGAGTCGCAGCTTTGATAAATTAATCTTCTGCAGTCTGACTTTATCAGTCTGCAGGTTTATTCCAATAAAGCTTTCAGTATATCAAACTAGATTGGCTGCAGGTGAGAAGATCACACAAGATTACATTTTTATGATCCCTGAGTGCAGGGCCAGAGTGGGGTCCAGTTTTAGTCCAGGAGTTTCATGCCCAAGACCAGCCCCTTTTTTTGTGGTGGAGCAGCTTTGATAAATGAAGCCATAGTTCAGTTCTTAATATCCAGTTATATTTGTTACTATTTTCTTATTTTCAATAAGAAAATAAAAGATAAATAATGAATAACACATTGAACCTCTAATGCTCCTGAGTCAATGAGCTTCTTAGCCTGTTCTTAACCAACTTCAGTGTTGAGAANTGAACCTCTAATGCTCCTGAGTCAATGAGCTTCTTAGCCTGTTCTTAACCAACTTCAGTGTTGAGAAACGTCTCTCACAGGCCACCTGAGCGAAAGTGTGAACAGAAACATATCTGCCAGACCAACCACATGGCAGCATCAGAGAGGAGGATGTACTGTGAGAGAATGAGATCAACACAAATGGCACAGCTTTTACGGGAGAAACAGGTCCTGCTGTCCAGTTCTATCTCTGTTTCCACATACAATGATACACCTCTATCCTGCTCAGCTTCTAGTGGCATCTCATAGCTTCTTCAGTCTCTGCCACATTACATGTCAAGCTAGCCAGCACAGCATGTAACATGCCAACAGTAGCTGTGTCATCAAACTTAAGCAGACATTTGCTGATTTCTCAGAGCGCTAAGCTCTGAGCTGGGAGACCATTCTTTATCTGAGCAAGTTTTTAGGGTCTAGAAGAGCAAAATCTGAGGAAAGTTTTCCATTAGTTGAAAACCTGCTATGTATAGTACCTGTCACAGAGTCCAGAATAACACTGTGTACATCTCAAAGTTAGCATCTGTTTTTTTTTTTTGGACATGTTTCTGTGGAATGCAGTCTGAGGCTACAAAAGCATTTAATGAAGAGCTTATTTTACTGCAAACACAAATCATGCTTTAAAATTAATTCAGAGATCATGTTTAATGTGTTTTGTTTTCTTCAATTAAAATGTAGCTTAGCAAAATTTGACTAACTAGATGCAGGTTAGCAATAATATTTCAATAATAGTTACATTAACTGTTACCAGACTCATCATCATCTCTCTTTATCTTGAGTTACCAGTTTCTGCTGCTGGTTTGTAGCTTGAAAACGTGTCAGTTTGGCACATTTGGCCATTCTCTCAAGCACTTTTTTTTTTTTTTTTNCTTTTTTTTTTTTTTTTAAAGTCTGGCTTTTTCAGCACTCCTGGTTCTTTCTATCATCCATAATTTACAAATTTACAAATCATCCTGTGACGAGCTAACGCCGTTTCTTCCATTGGGCAGTATGTGCAGCTGCACAGGACCCCCATGCCACCAGGGGGCCTCCACGCAATGTTTTTCTTCTTTTTTTTTCTGAGGGGGTGAGTGCGATGACAGGAAAAAAGGCACGCCTGTGCTCCCATGAATGTAAGGCAGTTAGGCTATCATAGCGCCCCCTGATGGTTTGACAGAAGAATGGTGTTAGCTGCCAAGGCAAACCTTTGGCAGGCTGCCAGATATTGTTGTGGAATCGATCAGTTGTCGATGTGGAAAAATGAGGCGTTTGTATCCCTCTGGATCCGAAAAAAGAAAGGCCAAAACAGCCAAAGAGGAAAAACTGACCCAGAATATCGGTAAGAAATTATCTTCATTAAATTAACCCCCTTTTCCTTAAAAAGGTCATTTGTTGTTTGGTGTTGCTGTTAGCTGAAAATGGAAAAAAGTTTTGTCATCAGTTAATTAGGTACTTTAGCACAGAGCTGCCACCGTGACAAAATAAAAATGCCCACTTTATCCTTATCAGGAGAAAATTAAATTGTTATAATTTTTTTTCCTCATTTTAACATGAAAGTATATTACAAAGAGAAATGCTTCTCTATAAAGCCATACAGTTATCTTGTTATAATGAGATACAAAATTAACTCGTTTTAATCAGATATATTAGTCATTATAACGAGATGGCATAATACGATCAATATAAAACGGCATAAAACGAGAAATATTTGATGTTTAAGATGTATGAAAATTTATTGTTAAAAGGACAAACGTTTCTCCTTACATCATAATTGGTCTGTAAAGTAAAAGGAAGGCGGCACTTTGGCCCAGCAGCATTACCATGGCTTATCTCATAACATGGGCATTAGAAAACCTACATCATTTTAGACTGAGAAAGGTTTGTCTTTTAATCAGATAATTTTGTATCTCGTTAAAATGAGATAACTTCGTATCTCGTTACCACAGAAATTGTTATAATGCGATACCTTCATGTTAAAAAGGAAAAACGGTCTTGTTATAATGAGATTTTCTCTTTGTAAACAGAAAGTGGGCTCTTTTTTTGTCAGGTAGGAGCTCTGCACTTCTGTAACTACTAGCAGGTCTGAGTTTCTGCTCACATTTTGTGACCTAATTTGCATAATTTACCTTGTTTAATGATAAATGATGTGCTAATCTAAAAGTGGATGCTAGTATTCAAAATATAGCATTCAACATAACAAGAATACAAGGGAGAGAGAGAGAGAGAGAGAAATTGTTTTTGCATAATAAAGTAATAAAATCTTAGGGTCTTGTGGCCCATAGTCACTGGATTGGTTTGGTTTGCGTTGGGGGCCCCAGCATAAGATATTGCACAGGGCCCCAAGATGTTCAGAAACGGCCCTGGCTAGCGGTGCCTCAATAACAACTTGTTTAACTAGACACGCATTCCTGCGCTTCTATTTGTGGAGCAATCGCTGTTTGTGTGTGTGTGTGTGCGCGCGCGCGCGCGACAAAACTCGCTCTCCCGTTCGCATTCCCAGCTCGTCCAGCGCTTTTGTCAGAGTGCCCTGCTGTCACTTGTAAAGTCCGAGCACACACACACACACACGCACGAAATGCAACACTTTATAGCTCAAACCAGACGCTGACAGGAAGGCAGGATGTTTACAGCTCTGTCACCGCTGAATGTTAAACTTGTACTTGTAGAGCAGGTTTAGCAACGTGATGATCGTCAAATTAAATTATTTCAGTGATTTCATCTCGCAGCTTCATATATTAACCTTCTGCAGTCTGACTTTATCAGTCTGCAGGTTTATTCCAATAAAGTTTTCAGGAGATAAACCTACATTGGCTTCGAGTGCGAAGATATGACATGATTACATTTTTATGATCCTCGTGGGAAATCAGCAGACTCTAAAGACAGTATAGCATAGCATAGCAGAGCAAGTATAAAGCTGGATGAAAAATGCGTGTAAATGTGGGGAGAGGAAATGAGACAGACGGATGGAAAGATCTGTCAGGACGTCTTGCTGTTCAGGGTTTAGAGGCGGCAAGCTCCTGTCCAGACTTGTTCAGCAAGCAGGACAGGCTTCATACCTCAACAGTCTGATTCTCATCTCCCGCTGTAAGGCAGCAGCCAGCACATTCTAAAAGCATCAAACTTCTCTTTCTTTCCTTTTTTTTTTTTTTTTTTTTTTTTTTGCTCCATTCATCCTGTTTCTTGTATTTAGAGGTCCCAGGACCCTATTGGTTTTGCTCTTCTTCTTCTCCCCTAAAAGGATCTGGAGGTCAGAAATCGTAAACGCACATAGGTTTAAAAAACTTCAAAGCTACTCAGGTGACAAAATTTACATCGATCGGCCTGAAGGTGACGCTATAATAAAAACTTTACATTTTGGCCTCTAACTTTTGAACTGTTTGTCCTAGAGCCAAAATTCTTTTTCTGCTGCATTGCTTGTTTGTTGTTTTGTGAACTAATTCAAAGGCAGCAATAAATCATTTTCCTAACATAGAACAGAAACGGTGGTAAATGCAGCAAAGCCTGAAAGAATGTTGTCAGGCTTTTCTACTTTGATGAGAAAAAACAGGGGCATAAACACTGAAAATTTGTTGGGTTTTTTTTTTTTCTTTAATTTTTGACATGCATAAAGTTTAACATGCTGATTTCTGTTGTGCAGTGCATATGAAAAAATAAGACTAGAAAACATGATGATCTGATGATTCATGACTCAGTATGCTGTACTTATGTACACCCTCAAATGAAAAACTGCATGTTCACTCCACCGTAAACTCTTATTTGCAGAATGTTAAGAAAAGATGTGGTATGGTTGCAGGTACTGCTTCTTCCTGCAGCCAGCACACAGAAAAGCCCAGGAAATAACCGTGGAGCACATAGTAGGTGTGTGTGACCATACTGGTTTTTCACAAGACCAAATGTGTTAAGCAACATGAAGACAATAAGGAGGAAAGTAAAATAAGACAAAGTATAAGATAAAATGATATAAAATCAAATAATCTCTATAGTGCAGTTACAGCGCAGAATTAATCAGCAGATCACCTATAAATGTAATCAGTTCTTCCTGTCAACTTTATCTCTCTGCTCTAAAATCTTATCCAAATGATCTCATAAGCTCCTTAGTGGAGGTAAAAATGAAAATAATCCAAAGTTCCCATCAACATTTCTTCAGAGCCATGGTAACTGCACCTGTTTGTATACTTTATGACAGTCCACCACACATGGATATTGGTTTATTCAGATTCAGATTACTTTATTGTCAGTTTGATTTGCATGAAATGGAAATTTGTATTTGGCAATGGCATACACAACAGCACACACCATACACACACAATACACAGCAACAGCAACTACAATATACTATACAACAGCGCAATCCATGCAACGGTTGTGCATCTTCAAGTGACCGAGTGGCAGAATAACCGTGATGGTGATGGTGGATTGTTTTCCACTGGCATGTAAGTCTGTCACACATCACACAAGCATGAATCTAGCAGTGTTGGCAATAAATACAATGCATAAATTTTAGCAGTAATAGCAATAAGTACAATGCATAAAAGTTAGCAATACATAAAAGTCAGCAAAATGCATAGAGAATAAGTTATGTTAAAATGAGTGGCGCTAACTTAAAAGACAGCAGTAGTGCTTCGGAGGGGGCCGTGGTAGCTAAGGTGTGTGAATGAGTGAGTGAGTGCTGTGTGAGTGCGTNGGTCTATTTAAACAGGTTGTTATTGAGAATAGTCATAACTGATGGAATAAAAGATTTCTTGTAACTGTTCCTCCTGCCATTGAGACTGTCTGAGGCCTAATGGCAGCAGTTGAAATGATGAGTTGAGAGGATGGGTGGGGTCATTGTATATCTTAATTGCCTTTTAGTTGTGGATTTAGAGAATAAGTCCTGGAGTTGGAGTTGTTTTTCTCCGATGATCTTGCCTGATTGACCTGCCTGATTGACGACCTGTGACAGTTTGTTCTTCAGTTTTACAGAGAGGTTTCCATACCATGCGATGATGGTAAGTGTGAGAACACTCTCAACCACTGATTTATAGACAATGGCAGTGGCAGGCCATGCATTTTACACCTAGGCCTTCAATGTGATCCTCCCGCAATTAAACCACCTTCTAATAAGCTCACCATGACACTAGGGCTATATGCTGCTGTTATTCGACGTAACCAGCCCATATTCACAGTAACAGTAACCTTTATCGAGTGGAATAAAGTGATTTAACACGAGGATCAACATCTATGACAGTTACACACTAACTGCAAAAACATGAATAGAATGTAGCATTATAACGCAGTACGACAGGATGCTGCATCACATATAAGCATGGCATAGCCCAAATCAATACTAAAGAAACAAGAACAAACCATAACCACAACAACCATCACATTTACTCATACGACCAGCGAGCAAGCAAAAATGCCGTAAAACACAAATAACACAGGCTTCTCCACAGACTCCAGCCACATAAAAATCCATCAAACTTACCAAAGCTGCTTGTTATCTGAAGACAAAGTCCATCGTCCTTTCTGTCTTTATAAAGAGTTTAATGACATGGTTGTACATTATTGGTGCATTTCAGTTCCAAAATATGAAAAAAGCATTGTCAGTAAATCCATTTCTTCTCATCCTTCAGCCATTGTGCATTAAAAAACAACAGGACTAAGTAAAAATCTAATTAAAAATCTAAAGCACTACATCTAAAAATCTAAACATCAAGAAAGAAAGTTTAAATAAACATTAATGCTACGTTATGTGCTAGCTAGGTTTACTTGAGTTAGCTAAGCTAACTGGCCCTCTTCTTCCTCTCATGAATTTCTGGCAGGCTGTTTAGCTGTTAGCATCATGCTGTACTCTGATGACGTAGCCAAGGCCAGCTAGAAGGCCCTGGTGTGTAAAAGAATACGCCCAACATGGCAAACTCGAAATCTGATTGGTTAAAGAATATGACAATCAACAACATCGTCCCTTTAGCTTGAATAGCAGAGGGGATTCTGAAGACCTCAGGCAAGATTTTTTTACCCGGAGACAGCACAGGTGGAAAATCTGATTGGATAAAAGTTCTAATTTATATGANAAGATTTTTTTACCCGGAGACAGCACAGGTGGAAAATCTGATTGGATAAAAGTTCTAATTTATATGAACTGTGCTGGAAGCATCGAAACTGAGGGAGAGAGTACCGTAGCAATGAAATGACATTAATAACAAAACTGATGGAAACAAACTTTGTAAAATACATATAGCATTAATAAAATATATATTAAATTATAAAAACATAATTTGATGATTCTGACAATCTCTAGGCCAGCAGAGAAGGCCTTGCTGGCCCTGACCGCACACCACTGGACAACGGACAGGGTGTGCTGACTGGTATTGATGCTCCTCAGTTCACTAAGAAGAGCAAGGCACTGTCTTATTTTCTTGTAGATACAGGTATTAGGTAAATCATAACAGATACTAGCTTGAAGAATCTTTGTACTGTATGATATTATGATAAGAGTCTATAGAAGGACTTACAAGTAGTTAATGTTGCTCATGTCTGGTTCAGTACGTCCATTTCTCTCCTCGTCTCTTTGCCTTTCTCTCCCTCTCAACTTATCTCTCCCAATAATTCTCTGCTGTATCTTTTCCAGACAGGCAGAGAGAGAGACGTTCACACCGCAACTGACAGTCATCCACACTGATCCACAGCAGCATCATGCCCCGCTGCAAATCCTGCCTCAGCACCTTGATGTTCCTGGTCATCTTGCAGGGAGCTGCAGTAGTGCTGTTCTACAGGTGGTACTACCAGTCCGGCCCCTCTGACCCCTCCGGCCCCTCTGACCCTTCCAATAAAAATGCTCAGGTGCTGCTGCTGTCATCGTGGCGTTCTGGCTCTTCCTTCTTGGGCCAGGTGTTCGGCCAGCACCCATCTGTGTTTTACCTCATGGAGCCTGGTTGGCACGTGTGGAGCAAGTTGCAAAAGTCCAGTGCACACACGCTACGGATGGCGATGCGGGATATGTTTTGGAGCCTGTTCCAGTGCGATTTCTCAGCGATGGATGCCTACCTGCCACTTATGAACAACGTGTCAGCCTTGTTCATGTGGAGCCACAGCCGGGCGTTGTGCTCTCCACCGGTCTGCTCTCTCACGCCACGTGACAGTTTCAGCGATGAGGCAAATTGCTTCCAGGCGTGCCATTCACAGGGTGTGCAGATGCTGGAAGCGGCCTGCAGCTCTTACAGCCACGTGGTGCTCAAAGAGGTGCGGTTCTTT
>VXCM01009450.1:0-23061 GCA_014773175.1 Lucifuga dentata | reverse complement strand
TTGGGAAATGATTGTCAGTAACATTATGTGTATGAAAATTGAATATATTAGGCTGAAACATGCAAAATGGGTGGTATGGTCCTTTAAACATTAAACAAACACTAAACCCACATGTGTGGAACACGTCCTCCAAGCAGCCACCAGTATGAACAGAACCACATCTGCTGTAGGCGGAGCCAAGCGGAACCTCGCAGACTTGCATACACAGAAAGTATAAACGAGGCTTTACGCTGACAATCAATTTCCAAAACATAAAACGAAAAACCGTATTTTAGTTTTGCTGTTATTTTGCCAAAATCTTTCAAACGCAAAAGTTCAGGTGATACACACACCTTAAAATCTAACGTTTCGCCTGCTAACACATACGTCCAAATGTAGGACGGATGTTCATTTTTAATTCCTTGGTAATTACTTGGTAAAAGTCGTCCTCTCTTGGAACGATATTCCCTGGCTAAGACATACGTCGTCTTCCATGCAGCTCCATGTCGGACCTGTTAAAAACTTCATATGCTTTGTCGCTGTGATGGTGTATTTATCTCAGGCGTGTTTCAAGTCGTTCCAAGTTGATTTTTGTAGCGTTTTGGAATGAACTGAAACCAATGGCAGTCTGGAAGGTAGGAAAAACAATTCTAAAATTTACCACTCCAGTAGTATGTTTTGGGAAATGGCTGTTAGCAACGCAACGTGTATGCGGGTTGTATTTAGTGGCTTCAAACATGCAAAATCGCCGGTATTGTCCTTTGAGATCAGGAGTGATAACTTGATTTTTTGTTTTCATTAATGGAGCTTTTGGAATGGATGATTAAAGGTCAGCTGGAGATTGGTCTCATGTATTCAATGTCCTCTTGTCTCTGTCATCCTCTGTCGTCCTCTGCCCTGTGCATCATTAAACCCTCCTCTCTGTCAGGTATCGTTACACAGCATGGAGGACAGACGTGGAGAGATTATTCAATTTTAACCTTTAGCCAGTCAAATTCACACTAATCTGATAAAGGCTGAAGGCAAATAATGTCTCATGTCTCATTGATGTTTCAGGTCAGCCATAACAGTGAGGGCAGCGTTCCAGCCTGGAGATCCCATCACACCTCCACCTGTGGAATCACACACACACACACACACACAGCTCAGAATCAGTGTGTTACTGTGTAGGAAAGCAGGAAAACTGACATCACTAGCTTTCTTTATCATCAGCAGTCAGGATAAGATCTCATCCAAAGGGCCATGAGTTCAGTAACGTATTCTTCTAGAATAAACCCAGTTACACTCACACAACCACACAATTCATTATTCATCAGAGGGTTTAAACAGCATTAAAATCAAACCTGGATGAGAGCCACTGCCACATAGATATAACCCTTTAACCGGTGAACGGTAGTCTGACAGAGAGGGCAAAGGTCGTGCAAGGTAGAGCTGGTCCAATGACATTGATCCATGGAAAATGTTCTGTAAAGATGAGAGGGGAGCTTCTGTAAGGTCCAAAAGGTTTTCTTTTCCTTACTTTTTTGTTGTACATAGAGAAAGATAATGTGACGTTTCTTTAATTATGCCTCATAAAGTCCTGAGTAATAAGCAGATAAGTGCGTTTGAGTCACTTTGCACAGCTGATGACCTTTGACTCTGACTGAGCCGAGCTAAAACTGTCTGTAACCATTAACTGCTTACACAACAAGTCCTGAGGTCTCCCTTCTATGGAAACCAGAAGACTCTCTAAAGGAAAAAGTGTGTGAGTGTATGAGTGTTGGTGTTGCTGCTCGGTGCTGCTGTATCTGAAGGACACATACCCCTCCAGTCAGCCCAAAGATCCGCTCCAGGTCAGGGGGGGTCAGAATGTCCCTGCCCACCACAGACCCTTTGAACCCCGGAGCATATCGCTCCACCCAGTCAAACACTGAGAGAAACACAAACACACACAGTTTATCACTCCGACAGGTTAATCAGTACACATCAATACAAAGAGCACCAGATACGCATTTCTGGAAAAAAAAAAATGTAGCTTCTGAGTGAAATGAACATTTTTGCCACAGTGTGTGTGTAAGCAGTGCATTCAGGCTCTGTTTACAGCGCTGGACAAAAGTATTACACCAATCCCCCTGTATTTTTATGTAAACTTTTCTTTCTGAGTTAAAATACCACTCCAAACAAAAACATGTTTGGTTTTTTTTGTTTGTTATTTTAGTGTGTTAGAGTAAGTACAACTGAAAAAAAGCCAATAGTTCTTAATGGTGTTAAGTAGGAAAATACTTTTGACATGTTGTTAAGATTTGAAGAAGAATACCAATATTATTAGTAGAGATCAAACAGGAAGTTAAAACATCTCCTTTGAAGTAGGGTCAGAGGTCAAATGGTTTTCACTGACTTGTAGAATTATTGTAGTTATATAAATTCATATAAATATAAATATGACTAATACAAAAGTTTCTAGTTAAATTTAAATGTATAGTTTAAGGGTTCTTTAAGTAAAACCCCGTACGATGTTTGTGGAAGTGCGCTCAATCTAAAGAATGCCTAAAGGCTCACTCACCTGAGCTCAGTTTATCATGTGATGTATTTTAACATTTTTTGTCATTGTTTTTACTCTGAAATCCAGATTCAAGTCTAAAGAATAGTTGAATATTCTGAACGAATACTCAACTACTTGTAAAACACCAATAAATAAATCTTGTTGTGTTTGGAGTGGTACTTTGGTAAAGTTTACACAAAAATAGTGATAAAGATAGTGAAAAGATAGTGAAAACTGCATTCTAATGCAAGGTGTAAATGCTCGCAGAACATATTTGACTGAAATGCTACCACATCTGTAAGGCCACACAAGGCCATATCAACAGGGACTGTGTGGAAATGGCCCCTGATTTCTCATTTCCTGGGAACACACATTGTGGAAGATCACTCCTGGAGTACCAACACCACCGCGATAGTCAAGAAGGCCCAGCAGTGACTCTACTACCTGAGAATCCTCAGGAAAAACAACCTGCAGGAGAAGCTGCTGGGGTCCTTCTACCGCTGCTCCATGGAGAGTTTGCTGGCGTACGGCGTCTCCGTCTGCTACGCCAGCTGCTCAGAGCGGACAGGAAGCTCTGCAGAGAGTCATCAACACAACTCAGGAGATCAGTGGCTGCTCATTGAGGACATCTTCAGCTCTCACTGCCTCAGCAGAGCAACCAAGGCTAAAGGCCCATCCCATCCTGGACATCACCTATTTGACCTGCTGTCCGCTGGCAGATGCTACAGGGCATCAACACACAGACAAACTGACTAAAAAACTGTTTCTATCTCAGAGCCATAATTGCACTAAACTCTGCCAAACACTGAACACTGTTGTCGCACTTTGATCTGCACTACTTGTATAAAGGGCCGATGCAACCCAACGCAATTCAGTAATTGTGCAATATTCTCTGCTGCTTAAGTTCATAATTTACTGAAGATCTCAGAAGAGTTTATATATTTATTTATACATATTTATCTACATATTTACCATTAGAGAAATTTTGTCCTCCCTGTTTGATTATGTGGTTGCACACTTTTATTTTCTCTGATTACGTGTGAATGTACCCTCAAGGATCGTCACAAATTTCGTTGTACTCAGTGCAATGACAATAAAGGCATTCTGATTCTGATGCATGCTGGCTCGCATTGCGGCTGGATCTTTCAAAACGAGTCAAGCATACATGCAAAGCAGGAACATAGAATCCACCCACAAGTTGAAAACACCACCCTGCTCATTTTCCAGCTCCTCTCACTCATGTTAATGAAGTTACTGAAATGTGACTTGCTGTAAATGAGCATCTGCACCTAAACGCACACGGTGACATGCCATATAAAAAAGTTATGAGTTAGTTTAAAAATGGATGAAGATCATCCATGGGAGCAAAGATGATGGGTTTTAACAGCGGAAAGACCTGCCCACTGAGATCTGATCACAATGCAGACCGCATGTTGATGGAAGGTGTAAATGCATGTGATTATCTTCATCATCATCATCATCATGTCTTTGTCCAGACAGCACATTCAGGTACTGAGATTGTATTTTAATGTAAGGTGTGAAAGGAGCCTTTGTGTTGCGTTTCTAACCTGTGTCAGCATACGCCTCTCTGTCCTGGTCTGTCCACTCCCTGCCTTCTATGTGGTAGGGGGTGAACTGTGTGAACAGTAACACCACGTGGCAGCCAGGGGGCGCCAGAGTAGGATCCAACACAGAGGGAATCGTCATCTCCAGCATGGGCCTGCAGAGACAAGAGCAACCCCATGTCAAGATTCAGGATAAGAAACCGCAAGTCTGGCAGTTTCATTACCTTTTCATTTACCCATTACCATTCAGGAGGTTATGTCATGTTTGTTTGTTTGTTTGTTGAAAAGATATTGGACAGATTAGGATGAAATTTTGGGGACAGATAGATAATGTCAAGAAGAAGTAGTGATTAAATTTTGGAGGTAATCTGGATCATATTCTGGATCCAGTAGAAGCTGTTAGCCTATAAAATAAATGCTAACGGCTCAGTTTCAATGAAATTTAGTATGGTGGCTCAATTTTTGTTGGCCTTGTGGAGGAGGTATGTTTTTTTGTTCATATTGAATACAGCAATTAAAAAAAAATGTCTGGAGGTCACTGAGTGATGTCGAATGTACAAAATAATGTAGTAATAAAAATGAATTCTGATATTACTTCTAGTTTAAAGTTGCATGGTCAGCAGCAAGCCGGTAAGAACTGAGGTACACATGCTTGAAATGGTTAAGAAGAAGAAGAAGAAGAAGAAGACAGACATGAACACGTGAGGCCAAACTGTGAAAAATTATACAAGCTGGCCACCAAAACAATAGTATAACAAAATAAATATAAATAAAAATTAATAAAATTAAAATGAAATAATGAAGTTTTATACTTACATTAAGATTTCTTATTGTCTAATAAATGCAAATATAATTATTTTACTTATATTGATCCTATTCTCCTCCCTTATTTCCAAACAAATGCCTAAAAGAGGAAGCGTGCATGAAGCATGCAGAAAGTCTGAGGATCACAGAATCGGTTGAGCTGCTGAGGTTTGGATCACTAAACTACAACCAAAAGTTTAAAGCTCAATGTTTCCTTAAAGCTCCTTTGACAAGCAGCATTTTTACCTGCCGCTGCTATAAATCTGATTTCTGATGGAACAGCACTTCACACTCTCTCATGTGTGGTTTTTTTTTTCAGTAATTATGATGAGTATCACTCTGCCATCCATCTGTCCATTTTCTATGATTATCCTATAGCAGGAGGCTGGAGTCTGTCCCAGCATGCATCAGGTGAGAGGCAGGTACACCCTGAATGAATCATCAGTCTATAATGAGTTTTTTTTTTTTTTNGTTTTTTTTTTTTTTGCCAAATATCATAAAAACAAAACATTCAAGGTTGAAGTGTATTTCAGTACTTTAAGGACAATACCAGTCATTTTGCATGTTTGAGCCCAACATATACAACATACACACAGGTTACTGACAACTATTTTCCAAAACATTCTGCTGGAACAGTAAATATTAGAATTGTTTTTCCTACCTTCCATACTGCTATTATTTCAGTTCATTCTAGATTGCTAAATCACAACTTGTAGAGACCTGAAACATGCTGAAATATGTCATCCAGCGCAGCAAAGATAATCTCTATTGAGTTTTTGTGTCGAAGTAACTTTATTTAACCGATCCAACAAAGAGCTACATGGGAGACAATGTACTGTATGTCTCCGCCAGGAAATATAGTCCCAGGAGAAGATGTCTTTTACTAAGAAATTAAAAAACAACGATCCCTTCTATATTCAGATATGTTTGTTAGGAGGCCAAACATTGAATTTTAAGGTGGATGAATTACCTGAACATTTAATTTTGAAAGATTAGGGGATTTGGAAAGAGAACAGAAAAAATCGTTTTATAGCTTGGAAAATGGTTGTACGTAAAGTAACATGTGGGTAATATTTATTGGGCTTAAACATGCAAAATCGGTAATATGATCCTTTAAGTAAAAGCATGATTCTCATAACAGTGACGGTGTTGCAGTGCCTGCACACACAGCAGTGTGTAGTTGCAGTGTGTACCTTGCAGAGGGACGTCCGCTCATGGCGTCTTTGTATGCAGACTCCAGCACCTCCACACTCTCACAGTTGAGGTGAATGGAGCACTGGTGGTGTGGTCCAGGCTTCCCGTCTGGAGTGGGACATGCGAGGAAGTTAGGTAGCTTGTCCACTGCCACTGGTGAAAAAAAGATCACGACAAGAAAAACACACGTGGAATCAGCGTTTGGTCTGCGATTATGTATCTGAAACTACACCAGGGTCCAAAATTATGTGGACACCTGCACATTTTTTGATTCAGGGAATTGAGAATGGTCCATAATTTGTGAAGGTTGAATAATTGCAATGATGTTTATAAAGCATCATGCTACATTTTGATAACTTTATATCCATGAACTGTAGGCATTAAGAAACAAGAATATATCTTACTGGAGGGGCTCTAAATTCTATATTTTATGATTCACAATTAAAGGACCATACCACCCATTTTGCATATTTGAGCCTAATATATTCAATTTTCAGACATGTAACATTACTGACAATCATTTCTCAAAGCATACTACTGGAATGGTGAATTAAAAATGTTTTTCCTACCTTCCAGACCTCCATTGGTTTCAGTTCATTCTGCTATTAAAATCAACTTGTTGATACTTGAAACGTTCTTGGGATAGGTAATCCATCATCACCAACAAGACGTGTATTCAGGTTTTTTTTAAAAGTTATGTAATTTTAGTGTTTAAGCTCAATAAAAAGCGTGGAGTGAATGTATGCCTCCACCGGGGAATATAGTCCCAAAAGAAGACCTGCGTTTATGGAAAAATTTAAAGGACCGTGACTTCATAAGGCTGTGTAACTATTAGCAGGAGAAACATGGATTTTTAAGGTGGGTGTATCACTTGAATATTTGATTTTGAAAGATTAAGAGATTTTGCAAAATATCAGGAAAGCTGAAATACGGTTTTATCCTTTGGGAAATGATTGTCAGTAATGTAACATGTATGAAAATTGAATATATTAGGCTCAAACATGCAAAATGGGTGGTATGGTACTGTAAGGGCCCAAATTTATCAAGGAAAAATACCGATTCCTATAATAAAATGTACTAAAGTAATTACCTGGATTACATAAAACTAGTTTCCCCACTGCCCTTCTTAGATTACAAACAATAGCACCTATAAAAGCCTGACATGAATATGTTTGGTTCATATTAGTCAACAACCAAAAGTGGCATGATGGTGAAATCAGCTGAAATTAATTACAAATAATTACTGTGCAGCAATTATTTATAGCAAATGTTTTGTATTTGACTGTGTGAACTCATGTCTTGGTTCCCATAGTCACCAGACCTCTCTCCCATCCAACTGGTGTGGGGTCAAAGGTCAAAAGCCAACAACCATCCAGTGCCAAATAGCATTGGGAACTCCTTCAGGAGCAATGAGCTAAAATTTCCAAATGATTATCAAGAGGAACTCTTGAAATGAATGTCCAAAATATGTCAAGCTGTCATCAAAGCTAAGGGCGGCTATTTTGACCAGGCTTCAATTTGATAATTTTCTTGAAATAATCTAACTATAAAGCCAGAATCTCTGTCTGCCTGTCTTTGGCACCAATAGTTCTAGAACCCGGCACCGTATGATGTTGAAATTTGGTAGATTATTTGCTCAGAACCCAAGGACATGCAGTGTTGCAGTGTTGCGTGTGGGATGAGCTGTGCTCAAATTGAGCTGTGCTGCTAAAAAAAAAAAAAANTCCTCGCGGCAGGATACGCTCCGGACGCAGCGGCATACGCTCCGGTCCAGTGCCGCGGTCTCAACACAACCCCATACAGCAAACAAAGCTAGCTTACGAGGACGTGCAGAAGTTTTTTAAGAAATTGAAGTTGTTTTGCGGCGCTGTGCAGATAAAACATAGTTATGTTTCACCATATTGGAAGTTATTATACTGGAGTAATATATGTATTACTTTTATAAATAAATTATTAAGTTAATAATCAAGAGATACAGGCTTTACTGAAGCAAAAAAAAAAAAAAANAAAAAAAAAAAAAAGAAAAAAAAAAGAAAAGAAAATTAAACCAAGTGCTGTTGGTAATATGAGAAAAGACTCTTTTAGTATCTGTTTGACTGAAGGATGAGTACAAGTGAAAGTGCAGTAGGTAGCGACATTCCAGCTACTGATGCCACCAGAGGGAGATTCAGACAGTCAGCAGTAGAATATTATCTGTTCTTTTAATAGAACCTTCTCGTGACAAATGGCAATGATCAGAAGATTGATCCCAGTATTACATAACCTGTAAATCAGTTAATGAAAACAGGTTAAAACTCCTGTGTTTTAATTTTTGATTGAGCTACACAACATTTGGATCCAGGACTGTGTTTTAAAAATGGCAAACTCTTACTGGCAACTAGACAAATATATGTTCACTAATAACTAACAAAAATAGTTTTAGTCCTCTTTTGTTTGTGTTTGTTACTTTAAAAACGACTTGACTGATGTTATTGGCTCGTAGAACACTGGGAGTAAATGTTAAAAATGGTCTGTCATTGCTGTGAAGATATGAAATGAAAAGTAATTTCTGTGCTGTGCAGCATTGTATGACCAGTAGCATCTTCTCCCGTGAAAACGAAAAACTTGAATTATTGCCAAAGCACTTTTATTGTTTAGTTATCTAATTTTAAAGAGGCAAATAGCTTTAAAGAGGCACAATAGCTGGTGTTGCGAACCTACAATAGCCATGCTGCTGTTGTTAGCCACCAAACACAACTTCATTAATGTCATACTGTTACAGATTACTAGTTACAGATCAGTAGTTAGTTGTTGAACACTGAAGGGAAACGGAGTTGGAAGAGTTTGTGAAGTTCTAGCTTTGTATGGTGCACACCTTAAAGTCCAGCCAGACCGAACAAACACGTACTACACTAGTTGGATGAATTCAATGTCAAACAGCGTTCCTTTATTTATTTGATGCATCTGGTTGTCTTCTTTCTCTTCACTAAAATCTTCCAATGCTTGACGTTATTGAGGGGGAAAAAAAATCAGGTGTGCCAATCATTTGGAATGCTGACGTATGTAATGAAGTTATAGCACATGTACTGCATATTTCCTTTGCTGTGCTTTGGATTCAGTTTGTGTGCTTGTTATTTGAGGGCAGGATATAATCAAAAAACTACTTTATATTTCAGTAAAATATGGTGAGAATTTAGACCAAGAGCCGTACAACAAGTGATTCATTTTCTGCAGATAGCATCACCATGGAGCACTTTTATCCTTTTGGCTCATAACTCCTGGGACATTAAGGAAAAATGATTTTTCTCTGTTTGCAGTTTGATCAGTGTGAGCCACACCAGATGTCACCATGAGATTTCTGCCATTTTTAACCTTTTACAAATCGGTTTTATTACAGTCTCTCCTTCAAATTTAACCCAATCTTGGTACCCAAAGTCAGTACATAATATTTCTTGCGTGAGCCAAACCAAAGCTGTGTGTTTGTTTCTGATATATGAAACTGTTTTTGTGTAATTGGTTGATAAGTATTTTGAAGTGCGGCCTTTTAAACATTGTGCTATTATAAACAATTTTAGACGACATGTCAATGCTGTAACTTCAAGCAACTCTGCAAAACTTGATGTATTTGGCCAATAGCTGGCACTACAGCATCATGAGGAATTTCAACTGACTTTCCCTGACAGAATTTATTACCACTGTGTGTGATTTCATTCTGATCTGGATCCTGATGCAGATTTAAAAATTGTGAATATTTCAAATGAATTAAAAATGTTGATGATTCTCCTTTCTGGTTTATTTATGCATTTAGTTGGCATTGCAAAGTGTGCTGAGTTGAGCTTCTACTTTCTACATCTTTGGAATATTTCATTTATTAATATAGGAGCACAAATATGACACAAGTAAAGCGTTCCTGCTCAGGTTTTAGTCCACTTAGCAGGTTTATGAAAGGACGTTAATGTAACTTCTATGTATCATGCGTTTATAACAACCCAAAACCCTGAAATTAGTTTTTTCAGTACCAATATCTTTCGTAGCAGCCGCATCTTAGACTGTCACAGGACAAAAGGCTTAAAGGACCATACCAGCGGTTGTGCATGTTTCAGCCTAATATATTAAATTTTCATACATGTAACATTACTGACAATCATTTCTCAAAGCATACTACTGGAACGGTGAATTAAAAATGTTTTTCCTACCTTCCAGACCTCCATTGGTTTCAGTTCATTCTGGTATGCTATTAAAATCAACTTATGCTTTGGGAAATGATTGTCAGTATGAAATTTGAATATATTAGGCTCAAACATACACGATCACAGGTATGGTCCTTGAAGATGCCTCTTAATACACTACATACGTTCTCCATTATCTCCATTATCTTCTACCTTCCCACTTCTCAAAGTGTGTCATAGTGACGTTCGACTTACTTTGTCCTTCAACTGGCAAACTAGTTTAGTTTCTGTCATTCATTCACTGGATTGAGGTTACAGGCTGAGAAACAATGCTAGCACTCAGGCAAAACAAAGGGCCTTGTAGCCATGTGGTGTTTTCTAAAATTTTCTCACTATGACACTATCATATTCCTCCAAACAGGTACAGTCTGTGTCTCAGGAGAGACAGTGGTTTATAACTTAATTGTTCTTTTGCAACTCAAGCTTCTGGAGGAACAGATTTTTTACAGTCAGGGTTACTAGTTAATACAAACTGGGCATCAGATTAGCATGACAGAGAAGAGGAGCTACAACAGAAGAGGTTTTACCATTGATTTTGGTGACAGGTGAGGTGTAATCTATCTGATCTACAGCTCTGATGAACTCTGGAGACAAGGCATCCTGCAAAGAAAAGCATGGCGAGTCAGACATGGAGTCAGACTATCTGGAGCCATGTGATATTCATATTTCTTTTCTGTTTTACCTGTGGAGTGAGGTTCTTGAAGGTGACATACGGGGTTGCATTTGATAGAACGACTTTACTGTAGATCTCTGTGGCGTCCTTCAGCACCACCCCCTTCACAGCACCGTCTGAGCCCACCAGGACCTGTCCGACGTCCTGGAAACAACACACACTGCATGCCATGGCCAAGAAGGCATCAGATAAACAGCTAACCCTCCATTCTAAACCAGTGTGCAAGATATATTCAACAGGTGTCCAAAAGGTCAGAGAAGACAGCTCGTGACTGAAAGGTCGCCGGTTCGATCCTCAAACTGGCAGGAGAAATCTGGGTTGGGGAGGTGAATGAGCAGCGCCCCTTCCTCATTATCACCACTGCAGAGAAGTCTATGGCTGTACTGGACAGCTTCCAGGTGTGTGTGTGTGTGTGTGTGTGTGTGAGAGAGAGAGAGAGAGAGAGAGAGAGCAAGATGTTTCTGCAAAAGAGCATTCAATGCTCAGCAAACTACCCCTGAATTGTTTTAAAAAAAACAGAAAGAGAAATCGCTGTCAGCAGGAAATGTTTGGGTTTTGTTACTTTGGCTATCAAGGAAAAAGTAATTTATTCATTAGTGCTATCTCTACGACAGCGTATTAGAGCCATATAACAAGAAGAAAAAAAAAAAGGAGGGCATTATTTTGAGTTTTTAAACTGGCAAATTTGCGAATTTTCAAACTTGAAAATTTGCCCATTTTAAAAGTGCATATGCATATGATTATTTGGTGATTTTGTGCAAAAAGCACAAGTATTTCTTTATTGTTAAATCCGATGGAAAAGCATAATTTAATAAGGTTATGTGCTGGCATAGTCACAATGTGAGGCGGATAATTCCAATTACCCAAACTCAGAAAAATGATAAGGGGGAATCGGAACCGTCTCACGTTGTGACTCTGCCTGCAGTACATGACCTTATTAAATACTTTTCCATTGGATTTAGCAATAAAGAAATACTTGTGCTTTTAGTGCAAACTCATCAAATTATCCTAAGCATACTATCACTGTACAGACTTTTAAAACTGGCAAATTTTTGAGTTTTAAAACTTGCAAATTTGCCAGTTTAAAACCTCAAAATAATGCCCCCCCTCTTTTTTTTCATCTTATAAGGCCCTAATATGCCGTCATACTATCTCACATCGAGTATTGTCCAATTATTTGGTCCACCACAAATCAAAGGGATCTCACTAAATTACAACTATTGCAAAATAAAGCAGCTAGACTGGCCCTAAGATGCTCTTATCGTATTAGCATTATTAATATGCATAACAGATTATCCTGGCTTTTGGTTAAAACTAGATTACAATTTACTTTTTTAGTTTTCCTGTGGAAAGCGCTATTGTGGCACTCCTAAATTTTTACATGATGAGTTAGAACACTCAAATCAAGCACTGGTACATCCCTATCAGACTCATCATAGTGGCAAAAGCAATTTATTGCTTCTTCATAAAACTAAATTTTTAGAACACAGTCATTTGTAGGTCCTGTGTGGCGTGGAGTGGAATACCACAACACCTTAAACAACACACAAGTATTTATATTTTTAGGAAACAAGTAAGAAGGCACTTATATGCAAATGTGATTGATTGACGCTATACTGCTTTTTCTAGGTCATGCTTAGCTGATGTGGTTTATATTGTTTGTTTAGCTGTTCATGATCAGTTGGTGTAACAGGAGATCTTACATCCACATGATTTTATAAATATTCATTTCTATTCTTATTTGTATTATTATTATATTAATGTCAGATTGCTTCTTTTGAATATTTCAATTGAAGGACCATGCCACCCATTTTGCATGTTTGAGGCTAATATAGTCAATTTTCATACACGTAATGTTACTGACAATCATTTCCCAAAGCATACTACTGGAACGGTGAATTAAAAATGTTTTTCCTACCTTCCAGACCTCCATTGGTTTCAGTTCATTCTGCTATTAAAATCAACTTGTTGATACTGTAAACGTTCTTGGGATAGGTAATCCATCATCACCAACAAGACGTGTATTCAGGTTTTTTTAGAAGTTATGTAATTTTAGTGTTTAAGCTCAATAAAAAGCGTGGAGTGAATGTATGCCTCCACCGGGGAATATAGTCCCAAAAGAAGACCTGTGTTTATGGAAAAATTTAAAGGACCGTGACTTCATAAGGCTGTGTAACTATTAGCAGGAGAAACATGGATTTTTAAGGTGGGTGTATCGCTTGAATATTTGATTTTAAAAGATTAAGAGATTTTTCAAAATATCAGGAAAGCTGAAATACAGTTTTATCCTTTGGGAAATGACTGTCAGTAACGTAACATGTATGAAAATTGAATATATTAGGCTCAAACATGCAAAATGGATGGTATGGTCCTTTAACCTGAGTTGACCTGTGGTTTTCAGTCACTAATCCCTCTGTCAATTCTCCATGCACACACACACACACACACACACACACACACACACACACACACACACACACCTTGCTGGACTTGTTTGCCTTGCCTGCCTGCTCTCTGGTCTCTGAACTTTTCTTGACGACAAATCCCCACCTTTATGCACGTTTTCCTCATCTGCTGTTATCTGCTGGCTCATCGTTTGGATTTGTTCACCATTCCCTCTCTACTTCTCTGCCTGCTGTGGAATTTATTGGGATTGTTGTAGTAAAATCCTTTTCAGCAGTACTCTTTGTGTTGTGCTTCCTGTTAGCTCTCATGGTGAATGTGAGACGCCATGTTAGAAGCTTAACAGATCATCCAGGTGATAAAATCATGGATTTAGCAGATTAAATACCACTTTGCTCCTGCTTTGTCTCTTAGTTTTTATGTACAAAACAGTGTGGTGCAACCCTTTAAAATGTAAATGTATGTGCAAGAAATGTAGGAGAAAGTCTTTAAAAGAAAAAACGATGAAAACTGCTATAACCTAAAGCATATGATGACACCAGTGATTCCAAAACTTAAGAATGCCACGGTCCAATTTGAAATTTGCGAATATTCTGCAGCCCACTCAAACTTTTTTTGCAGACCGCACCAGATGTCACCATCAGAGAGGGTGCACCAAAATGACTGTCTATAAAAATTTTGTGCAGAGTTTCAGCATATTTTTTTAATTAAAAATTATCCCTGTAGTTATAACAACAAATATTTCTATTTATTTATATTGTGGTATTTAGTATGTATCCAACAAAGTTCATTTCCATCAGTCTATTAACGTCATGTCATTGCTACTCCCTCTTTTAAATGTAAATATTTAAGCATAAATATTTTATGGTAATTTCAAATTTAATTACAAAATTGAAAATTAAAAACTTTTCATTTAAATGACCTCTTGCAGCCCACCTGCAGTTCCTCCACAGCCCACCAGGGCCACACTTTGGGAATCACAATGACTAGTGCAGCATTTCATCAGGATATGATGTCATGCATAAATGTAATAAGTCAAACCTGTGTTACCTTTTCAGTGAAAATATCGACACCATAGGAACGAGCGGCGCTAGCGATAGCCTGAGACACGCCTCCCATGCCTCCCTCCACGTAACCCCACGCTCCCTTCTCCTTCTCCAGCTCCCCCATCACATGATGCAGAAGAACATACCTTAAAGGCAAGAAAGAACAGAAAGCGGTGATTATTGGAGAGGTCAGAGGTTAATTCTGCGCAATCTAATCTGCATGTGTGAGTCACTAAAATGCTTCATACCCGCTACCGGGATTATTGGGACTAGTCATGGCTCCAATCACAGCATCAGTGGCCAGAGTTGCTCTCAGCGGCTCCGACTCAAACCACTGATTCAGGATCTAAAGACACTTCATGAGTTAGTCATATATGCAGTTAACGGATAAATAATGCTAAAGCTTGTGTCAGCGGTGACAAACCTTCGTGATAGGTGCAGTTATAATCTCATATAAGTCTGGAACGTTTCTGCCCAGTTTGAGACCTTTCAACATACATAACACGTCTCATCGTGACTCAAGCACTGCAGGACTCAAAGTCTGTGGCTGTGAATAAATTCTTCACTTGATATCCAAAATGTCGAAATTGATTTCCAAAGCAGGCAACCATGAACACACCACATTTGATGAGAGGCGTCAGTGTTTTGGCTGCGGCCATCCTCTTCCTCAGTGATCCAGCAGTGATACCTGGGATATCTACGGGAGGGGCGTCCAGGAGAGGATGGATCGCCTCCGCCAGCTTCTCCAGGTGAGCAGTAAAGGCTGGAAAAGCCTGGATACAGGTTAAAGAATGAGTGAAGATGAGGGTGGAAAAAAGGGAGAGACTCAAGTTACACCAGTGAGAAAGAAAAGTCAGACAGTAAGGATCTTTTTCAGATCACAGTGGCGTGACAAGAAATGAAGTCATATTGGAGATGTGGAGTGTATCCATTCTGTCTGCCATAATGCTCAAAGGATCATAGCAGCAATCATCATCATCATCATCATTCCATATACACGTTATGTTACTGACAATCACTGCCACAAACACATGACTTTAGCTTTAAATTTCAGATTGTTTTTCCTACCTTTCAGAGTCCCGTTGGTTCATTCGTACACTGTTAAAATCAACTTATAGAGACTTCAAGTGTGCTTCAGATAAATAATCCATCACAGTGAACAAAACATCAATTAGTTTTTTGTCTAAGTAACTTTATTTAACCAATCCAACATGACGCTGCATGGAAAATGATGGATTTCTCCACCAGGAAATATAGTCCCAGGATAGATGGCTTTTACAAAGAAATTACTGTAGCTACTCGAGTACAAGCCGAGTTTTTATTACCAAATTTCACAAAGTAAATCGTGGGTCGGCTTATACACGAGAAATTCAGATTTGATCCCAGAGAAGGAAATTTCCAGGGGTGGAAATACTACCATTACCACTAGCCATGAAAATAGTTTAAATCATACCTTAGAATGAGATATTTCCTGACTAAACATCTTATCAGCACATTTTGGGGCAGCCAGTAAGCCTGTTGTGATTGGTCAAAGACAAAAGAATGGGCCAATCAGAGACGACCTTATAAAAGTGCTGTTTCATATACTGGTACGGTAACATTGTTTGATCGTCTCATTCAACATCATGTTTTGTGCTTTATCAGCAAGAAGCTTTGAGAAAAGATACAACACATGATGGAAACGACACGGACTCAGAAGAGGAAAAGAGCATCATATGAAGCCGGTTTAAAACACGTTACACAGAGCAGCACTGGAATGAATGTTTGGAGATTCAGACGAGGAAGAGGAGTCCAGAAAAGTTAATATCAGTTAATGTCAGTTACGGTAATCAGCTGTTTACCAGTACGTGGATTATTTTCAGAAAATCACAGGAATATTATGACAACACCCAGAAAAACAGGTAATTTGCTAAACAAATAAATTGGTGGAACAACATCAGGGGGTCGGCTTATATACTTTAAAAATCTAAATTTGCAGGTCAAAATCAGGAGGTCAGCTTATACATTAATATATACAGTAAAATGACCATGTCTCCTACAATTGTGCAAAAGTGTTGGAAGATGAAACATTGAATTTTAAGGTGTGTGTATCACCTGAACATTTGGTTTAGAAAGATTAGGAGATTTGAAAAAATAACAGAAAAACTAAAATACGGTTGTATGTTTTGGAAACTGGTTTGGAAATTGTATTTATTGAGTTCAAACATGCACGATCACACGGTATGGTCCTTAAACTCACCTTTGCATCCTTCTGTGAGAACCTGCCAATCTCCGTCTGGTTCAAAGTCAGATCTGAACCCAGAATGAGAGACCTTGGTGGGGCGCCTCGCACTCCCTCCTCCAACATGGGGGTGAAGGCATGTGGGTCCCTCATATACACCTTCAGCCCATGTTTCTGAAGACATATGTGCAAAATTAAATCAACAAAATCAACAAATGCGTACATCTACAGATTAGACAAACATTTATGGTGAGCTGTGACCATCCAAACCATGATGAACCCATCCACGTTTCTCAGCTGCACAGTACGGCAGAGTCATAACAAATGTGCTAGCGTGAGTGTTTTACAGATATAAACCTCTGTTAAAGGACCATGCTGATGATTTTGCATGTTTAAGCCCAATAAATACAACCCATTACAGCTGACAGCTTTTAAAAACATACTACCAGAGCAGAAAATATTACATTTGTTTTTCCTACCTTCCAGTCTGCCATTGGTTTCAGTTCATTCCAAAACACTACAAGAATTTATTTGTGGGCTTGAAACATGTTTTGCGACAGGTGGGTTTGAGATAGTAAAACATCATGTGCCATCATCATCTTCTATAAAGTTACTTAATTTGGCCAATCCAATGTGGAGCTACATGGAAGAAAATGTATGTCTCCACCAGGGAATGTATTCCCAGGAGAAGACGGCTTTTACAGAGAAATTAAAACAATCATACCTTCTGCATTTGTGCATGTGTTAGCAGGTAAAACGTTGAATTTTAGAACAGGTGCATCTGTATCACCTGAACATTTGATTTTAAATGATTAGGGGATTTGAAAAAATAATGCAAAAACTAAAATGGAAAATGGTGGCAGCAGCATAACATACTGTATATGCAGGTTGTATTTATTGGGCTCAAACATGCAAAATCACTGGTATGGTCCTTTAAGGGTCAGTTTTAAGAAGAAAAAAAAACATTGAGTAACATTAAATTATTCCCTGCAATGTGAAAGATTTGACAGCACTGCAAATAAAACCGAGAATCAACAAATCAGTAGAGAATCAATAGAAAATACTAATAATCAACTCATACAAGTACTTTGTGTCAAAAAAAAAAAAAAAAAAAANTTTTTTTTTTTTTTTTTTTTTTTTTACCTTGAGTTCCAGGTCTCTGCATATGTGAGGCCTCAACAGACTGAGCAAATAGGAGCACCTGGAGAAACGGAAACCTGCAGAAGACAGTTATGTTTCTTTTAACATGATGTGATGTAGCAGCATGGCAGCCCAAACTACACACTCAGTGTTTNCAGTTATGTTTCTTTTAACATGATGTGATGTAGCAGCATGGCAGCCCAAACTACACACTCAGTGTTTCACCCATTCATTCATTCAGATTTTCAGAATCATATCTGAAGATCCTGCAAAAGGCTCTTCTACCAGGGAAGATCTCCTCTGAAACTGCTGCTCCTCCCAGCACATGTCTGCGCTCCAGCACCGCTGTCTTCACCCCTCCTTTCTGAAGATAGGCGGCCTACACACACACACACACACACACACACACACACACACACACAGAGTCATAGAAGAGTTATACAGATATACATATATTATTTAATTAAATAAAAGTGGTAATACCATAATATAAAAATACTACATCACAGCTACTGTAAAAGCATCAAATTTTATTCAAGTAATTATTTATTAAGAGTTAAACATGCTCTTACATCAAAAATGAAGAATGATCCCTGTTACATTTCTGATGAATAACCAAACCTGGAGCAGTTTATGTGCTTATTTGATGCTGAGTGTAAAAGGAGAACTGAATGAAGAAGTGGCTGCAGCTGTTTGGTGGTTCTCACACTGTCTGCAGGTTTTCAGCTCAACCAAACGCCAAAGCTGCTGAGTTTAGCTCCTGCTGTCAGACTGAAACCACATTTACACCAACATAAACTCTGATCTTTACATCCACATACATAATGACACCTGATGCTGGGGCCTTGCATTGAAAAGCCTTTTAGAATAGATTGTGTCTGCGCTGTGCCAGCAGACAGATTGTTAGAAGGTTCTGACCTGTGCTCTTGTGCTGTTATGTATTTTATTTTCAGTTGGCCTTGGAGCAAATTCCTCTCCGTTCTGCCACCTGTAAACTGGCCTCGTTCCATTTTTGCTTGAACACTGCATCTCATCTCCTCATATTAAAGCCTGTGTTTCCTCTATGCTCCATAGACAAACTTCATCCATTTAAAAAAAAAAAAAAAAAAAAAAGCTATTAGGTTTTTGTGTGGGTTGTTGCTATCAGGGTGCACAGAAAATAACTTTATCATCAAGAACAAGCAGAAGATGAATCAAGGTAAGGTTTCCAACTTTCATTTAACAAGATGTAAATGTGGCCTGTAAAAAGTACCATGTTTCCTTCTAAAATGTAGTGGACAAAACTACAAAATCTCCCAGAGTGGAAATACTAAAGTACCAGTACCAGTATTTTATTTTATGGTATGTTTTAACTGTTAATTGTTATTATGTTTTTAAATTTGTGTGACTGCTACAGTATGACTGCTTGTTGATCGAGCACTATGATCCATGGAGAACGGTATCTCGCTTCTGTATATGCTGAAGGTGTATGATGGAAGTGACAATAAACAATAAACAAAACAAGCAGTACACAAGCATGCACGTACACATACAAATGTATGATGAACTTACTGCCACAAGTCCATTGTGTCCTGCAACGAAATATAAAGCAAATATCAGACAGTTTGCAAAGAAATTAGGTGCGATTATAAATTCATGTTTGCTGCTTTGGTTATTCAAATGCAGCTTTGAGTAGTTTGTTGGAAAAGAAGCGAACTTTACTTGCTGTTCAGGCTGACTTGTTTTATGAGAACACACTGTCATGTGTGCAGATACACCAGTTTTTAACTGTGTATATGACCTGAATGAGGTAGGGAGTACCTTTTTCCTTTTAATCCTTCAGTTTTTTTTAATATTTGACTCCATCAAAATCAAAAATCCCAAACTGCTGATGGAAGTTTTCACTAAACAGCCAAACCTTCCTTCTTCAGCAGTTTTCACTTTTGCTTGGTTACATGTAACAACTTGTACTTGTTTGTAGTTTTCCGGTGTGGTACTATGATTCGTTACTTGCAGTGAGTACAGCATTGTAGTATTTTTTTTTTTTTTTNAAGCGCTTTGTCCAAGCTGAATTCTATTCACCATTAAAGTGAACGAGTCCAAAGTTTATCAGGTCAGATGAAGCTGTAGCTTGTAGAAAATGTTCTGTACAGTTTATTCGTTTCTCTATGAAAGTGAAACAAGTTTAAAAAATAACGTAGAACTTCTTCGCTGCTTCTGCAAAAACCCACATTTGCGGCACCGCTGCGCTAGTATTGCGGAACATCGTGCTTAGCTTCTGATGGCCGTCGTGTTTTCTACAGGTTTCCTCTAAGCTTCCGTGTCTCACCTCCTCCGATCACCAGCGCGTCATACTGGGATTTTAAGGTGGAATGACTGGATCTGGTCACCGTCCCCACAGCTGTCACGGCCCGCCGTCCACGATCACGCCAAACCGCTGCAGCCATGGTTAGAATGTACATCCGGATCCCGATCGGTCCCTCCCCTTCCCTTCATGTTCAGATCCACGAAGATCCGGGTTCTTTTTGGTTCATAAACTGATCCAAAACATAAAATCATCCAAACACAAACTAAACTCTCCTTCATAACGATTATTTGACTTCTGAGACATTTGACTGATTACATTTACTCTAAACTGATTACATTCACATTACATTTGACTGATTACATTCACCTAAACATCTGAATGTAGGATTTTTACTTTTAATAATTTTTCTTCTGACATCAGTAAATTATACCACCCTGATAGTCTCATAACACAAAAATGTGGATTTAGAGTTTTATTTATTGGATTTATAGAAGGTAATGAAAGAATAAATTATACGTCGCTTACAGATTCTCTACAGTTTTGTGTAATGTTTAACCTGATCCTCGTGTTTCTAGATTTTGGAAGATAAGATAAGATTATAGTTAGGTAAAGCTATAAAACTATATGACATATGAATAAATGAATAAAATATACAAGGTGTAATTATAAGTGTAGAGTTTGTCGTGATAGAACAAGTAAATGCAGCATTAAGCCAGTGTTAATAATGTATGAAGTTAATAACTATTTGCAATTGGTGATTTTATAAAGTGCACATGGTGCTGTTTAAACAGATAACTGTCCATTCAGCTCAGAAAACAGCACAGGTTTGAAATAGTGTCCGTGTTCTATATTAAATAACAGTAAATGANCCCCCCCCCCCCATTTAATGATTTACTTGAATTTTCATGACTTCAGCCAAAACCATGAAAGGAACAATTACTGAATGAATGAACACATAGTGTATAGTCTTGGCTGAGGAGGAAATGTGATAACACAGGCCAAAGTATCATCTACATACCTACCTTCCTACCACCTATCTACTACCTACTACCTTCCTACCTACCTACCTACCTACCTACTTACCTATCTACCCTACCTGCCTATGTATCTACCTCCCTCCCTCCCTATCCACGTACCTGCTACCCACCTACCTGGGTACCTACCTACCTGTACACCTACCTACATACCTACCTACCCATCCACCTACCGACCTACCTATCTATCCCATCCATCTATCTATCTATCTATCTATCTATCTATCTATCTATCACCATTTTCTGCGACCTAAAACGTATTTAAAGTCACAGATGAAAGCAAACAAAGCAAATTTAGAAACACTAAGACATAATCCTGCCTTGGTGTCGAATGAATTGGTTTGTATTGTTTGATGTTCAGCCAATAGTGCTTGCCATTTTCCTGCTGTCCTCTAGGTGGCAGAGTTGTTCCATTAAACCCGTTCAACGACACAAGACACGTGACTGCTGTGATGGGGATTAATTTAAATCAGTGCTTTAGGTGTTTATTTATTTGTTTATTTGGATACCTTTGTTATTTTTACGATCTACTCATCTACTCCATATTTTTAGACGATATTAACATACATGTCCACCTAATTGAAGAATCTGACTTATAAAAGCTATAAAAACAAACATAGTTATTGTAAATAAAAGTTACAGAAAGAAAAGGATGTTAACTGCTGTGGCTACTGTAATGTATTGTTTATTTGCAGACAAAGTTCTAAAATGACAACTGATCGGACTTAAATAAGCCTGACGTTTAGGACAAATGAGCCAAAAGTATAAAGCACGGTTAAAATATAATAAACAGGCTGTAATGAATTGTCAGAAAGAATGTGATACAAGCAGCAGCAGTCATGGAAGCTTGAGGATTTGAATGTGGCTCTATATACTTACTGCTGCTAACACAAAATGTGTGCTGGTCCTGCTGCTGAAGTGGATCAGTTACCAGAGATAATGAGATCAGAGGGCACAGATGATGCTGCGGCCCAAAGCAGCAGTACAGGCAGGAGGCAGACGACTGAGGAAGAGTGTTAATCAGTACACAAAAACAACCAAACACAGCAGAACATAAGCAAGTTATCCTCTCATCTTCTGCTGTATAATGTGACTTTTTGTCCATGTTTTGCTTAGCCTGTGTAAAATAACTCCTCAGGCTGATAGGATTCTGCAATCTCTTGGCAGATGAAACAAGGTGTTAGATGTGATCTAGGGTTTCCCGCTAGACCTAACTTGCCTCTCCCTTGGTGTATTAGAGTAGCATTAGGTTCAGGGAAGAGGAATGATCCTGATATACTGTCTGCTTGGGTTTCCTTTAAGGAACGTCTGCGGACAACAGCCAATCAACCATAACTAGATCAGAAGCAGGAGATTTTCTTCTTGTAAGCAGAAATTAACACTTCATTCCCCTTTGTCGGCAGAAATTCAACACTACAGCCTTTGAAGGCTCTCCCAGCCAATAGAGGAGAAAATTCAATTATGTTAAAACAGTGCCGGACCAAAACACAATTACCTCATTTTCTGGAAAAAAAATCTGTTGGCTTTTCCTTTAAGGGGGGGTCCAGAGGTGAAGATGACTGGCTGGGAGACATTTATCTGATAACTCAGAGACAGCAGCATTCCTTATTTATTTGTTTTTATCAGAAAATAATGACAACCATGTAATAACATTTGAAACAATCTTTTTTTTTTTTTTTTTTTTTTTTTTTTTTNTTCATACATGGACATGAAGGCATGTAGCATGCAAACATATATACATACATATATTCAATACATACATACATACATACATACATACATACATACATACATACATACATACATACATACATACATACATGCATGCATGCATACATACATATGCATGTGGGGGTGTGGGTAGGTAGTAGGTAGTGTATGTATGTATGTATGTACATACACTACATGCATATATACATACAGTCTTCTTCTTCTTCTTTTCCTTTCGGCTTTTCCCTTCAGGGGTCACCACAGCGAATCATCTGC
>VXCM01009448.1:15000-19336 GCA_014773175.1 Lucifuga dentata | reverse complement strand
GAGGCAGATGATTCGCTGTGGTGACCCCTGAAGGGAAAGCCCAAAGGAAAAGAAGAAGAAGAAGACCGTTACTCACGTTTCACCATCACTCACGTGTCACCGTCACTCACGTTTCACTTTTACTCATGTTTCACTATTATTCACGTTTCACCTTTACTCACGTTTCATCTTTACTCATGTTTCACTATTACTCAAGTTTCACCTTTATTCATGTTTCACTGTTATTCATGTTTCACCGTGACTCACGTTTCACCGTGACTCATGTTTCATCTTTACTCACGTTTCACCGGTACTCACGTTTCACTATTCCCAGTCTAACGCTGCACGTTTCCTGTGTTAAAGCTGATGTCCGGGACGGTGACGTGAGCGAACGCGTTCAAAGCGGAATGTAGGAGAGGTCGTTAAGGTCGTTCTCCTCTCAGTCACTACACACTCCTGAAAACAGGAAGTGGTGAACTTCCATGACGAGCGAGTCAAAGTGCCGGCGACGGATTTGTCCTCTGACCTGCTGGCGATGAAACGCTCAGCAAGGAGGAAGCAGGATTTCAGAAAGAACGACACGGATTCAAAGAAATCAGACTCATGTTCTGCGTCACGTCTGGCCTGGTTTCTATGTTAAGCGGTTTTCGTGCTTCCTGTCACTTTGGAGAATCCCCAGGATTTCAAACTAACTAACTAATCCCCAGGAAAAAAACTAACTTCTGAACATTTTACCACTAAAATTCTGCCAGAAAATCTAATTAAACTAGCGTGTTTCCGTGTTGCACGGCTGTACGTACCTGGATTTCTTTGGGGAACGTCGCGCTAAACATCATGGTCTGCCGGATGCCTTTAGGCGGCATGGTGTCCTGCTCAACGATGCGTCGGATCTGAGGTTCAAATCCCATGTCCAGCATCCGGTCCGCCTCGTCCAGAACCAGGTAGCTGCAGGACACACGCAGCGCTCTGTTACAGACTAACAACACGCCATCTGTCACTTCATTTACACGTGTTCTGACTTATTCTGATGCAGAAGAAGAACAGAGTGAAAAAAATAACGTCACAGCTATGCCTCGCTCCGCCCATCATACTAAGTTATCTACGGTACTAGTTATATATAGTACTAGTTTATGCTACTAGTTATCTGGTACGAGTTATATATGGTAGTTATATATGGTATATGGTAGTATGCTAGTTATCTGGTACTAGGTTATCTGTCTGGTAAAACGTTTCTGCGTCCGTCCTCACATCGTGGGGACGGACGCAGAAACGCCGCCACGCTGATGTCAGAACAGGAAGTAGACATCAAACGGCGTCTGGACCCTCCTTCCTGTTTCTTCACTTTGACATGAACAAACTGCCTGTCCTCTGACATGGACATTCTGACCTCAGTGTTTCCTGTGTGTGCGTGTGTGTGCGTGCATGGCTGAGGGCGCTCTCCTGCGCCGTGTGTTTGGTGCTGATGGATGTGGGCGTGTCCGTGTTTTGGAATAAATGCGGCTACATGTTTCTGTTTTAGAGAAGAAGAAACTTTCAGGCTGCTTTTTCCAGTCAGGTGACTCGACTTGACCAGACACCTGGACACCTGGACATCTGAATAACTGAACACCTGGACACCTGAACACCTGGACATCTGAATAACTGAACACCTGGACACCTGGACATCTGAATAACTGAACACCTGGACACCTGAACACCTGGACATCTGAATAACTGAACACCTGGACACCTGAACATCTGAATAACTGAACACCTGGACACCTGAACACCTGGACATCTGAATAACTGAACACCTGGACACCTGAACACCTGAACATCTGAATAACTGAACACCTGGACACCTGAATAACTGAACACCTGGACCCTGAACACCTGGACCCTGAACACCTGAATAACTGAACACCTGGACCCTGAACACCTGAATAACTGAACACCTGGACACCTGGCTGAGCGACATGACGGCAGACAGAAAGCTCAGAACTCTTACTTGCAGTAATCCAGGCCGATCTTTCCTCGCTCCATCATGTCCACCAGCCGGCCGGGCGTGGCCACCAGCAGGTGGCAGCCTCGCTCCAGGTCCCGGATCTGCTGGCCGATGTCTGCGCCGCCATAAACCACCGAGGGACGGACTCTGGACCGGTACGAAAACTAACAAAAAAGAAAGGGTGATCTTTAAATGCTCAGCTTTTATGAAACATGATGGAAATGAGAGTGCGTGTGCGTGTGCGTGTACCTTGCGGGCCTCGTCATAGATCTGCAGCGCCAGCTCTCTGGTCGGAGCGAGCACCAGAGAGATGGGATACTGTTTACGGCGGCCGTACTTCCCGTTTTCCTAAAACACGATGACAGTGGCGTGAAATCACGACGACGTAACGCAACTCACATGGAACACTTAAAGGACCAGACCGGTGATTTAGCATGTTTGAGCCAAATACATAATGTTGCTGAACATTTTCCAACATGTCAAACCATATTTCAGTTTTCCTGTGATTTTGTTCAAAATCAAACCTGAACATTCAACGTTCCACCGAGAACACGGACGTTAGATTGTGAAGACACAGTCATTTTAATTTCCTGATAAAACACGTGTGCTTCCATGCAGCTCCGTGTTGGATTATTTATCTAAACATGTTTCACGTTGATTTTTATGCCATACAGGACGAACTGAAACCAAAGCAGTCTGGAAGGTAGGAACAACAATTCTAATATTTACCGCTCCAGTAGCATGTTTAGGAAAATGTTTGGCAGCAACGTAACATGTATGTAAACATCAAACATCAGCTGTGTTTTGCGTGTTGGACAGGTGTGTCTCACCTGTCCAGAGGCTTTGGCAGCGTTCAGAGCTTCTCCCGGTCCGTCCGTGTAGATCTGACTCAGAATCGGCAGCAGGAACGCCGCCGTTTTCCCAGAACCTGCAGACGATCCGTGTCAGCTCACCATTGCTTCACAACATACAGTAAAACGCTGTGTGTGTGTGTTACCTGTCTGTGCACATGCCATCAAGTCTCTCTTGGACTTGACAATAGGAATGGCATATTTCTGGACCGGGGTCGGGCGTGTGTAGCGACTCAGACTGATGTTACCCATGATGATCTCCCCCATGTCCACGTCCTGGAACTACACGCATGCATGCACACACACACACAGGGTGTATTCACTGATTAAACACTGTAGGGGTCACTGATAAGAATCACATTAGCTACACGGCGTCACGCTAAATAACGGTGATGAGTGTGATACGTAGCATGACACGTGATGAGTGTTAGCGTGACACGGTGGTGACATGCAGGAACTCACGCTGTCGATGTGGTGAGGACAGTTCTGTCCCGTCGCCTCCACAGGAATGTCGTCATACTTCTCAAAGTTGATTCCCGTGTTGCTGCCAGAGAACAGCTCGCTGCAGCAAAACACGCATTACATGCATTCATTCTCTTTACATGCCTCTGCAGTGAAACACAACCAGAACACTCAAACACGTTTCGAAACCAGAAGCTGCATCATATAAACTGAACCAATAAAACTAAACTTTAACACGTCTTCTGCACGTTTTACACTTTTGTAAACGTTTACTCTGTCAAAGCACGTTAACACGTCTGAGCGTGTTTAGTGTGAATTCTAACATGTCGAAGTGTGTGTGTTTAGAGTAAATTCTAACATGTTCCGGCATGTTTAGTGTAAATTCTAACATGTTAAAGTGTGTTTAGTGTAAATTCTAACATGTTGCAGCGTGTTCAGTGTAAATTCTAACATGTCTGAGCGTGTTCAGTGTAAATTCTAACACGTCTGAGCGTGTTCAGTGTAAACTCCAACACGTGTGAGTGTGTTCAGTGTAAATTCTAACACATCTGAGTGTGTTCAGTGTAAATTCTAACATGTCTGAGCGTGTTCAGTGTAAATTCTAACATGTCTGAGTGTGTTCAGTGTAAATTCTAACATGTCTGAGCGTGTTCAGTGTAAATTCTAACATGTGTGCTGGCAGCATGAAGGTCTGACTCACTGCTCCAGGCGTTCGTTCCGTGGCGTGGGTTTGGACCAGTCTCCATCGTCTCTGGGCTCCTCCACCCATCGACTGTTACCTGCTCCTCCTCCTCCTCCNCTCCAAACCCCCCGCGGTCATACCTGAGCAGACAGCAACACTGACAGGTGAGAAGCTTTGACATCAGACGTGTTTCTGACACGGGAAGCTGGAATTCTGCTGAGTCATGTTTTGACGTGACTGACAAACATTTTCTACAACATACAACCGTTTTCAGTTCTCCTGTTATTTTCCCAGATCTCCTCACGTTCAGGTAAACAAACACCTGAACGCTGAAGGTTTCACCTGCTCACTTTTACACGACTCCACAGTAAAAGGTCG
>VXCM01009448.1:0-10000 GCA_014773175.1 Lucifuga dentata | reverse complement strand
TGATAATTAATGTTTTTTTTTAATTGAGCTGCAGCAGCTGCATGCAGCGACTTTCCTGGTGACGCAGAAGAAATTAAGATGTTTAAGCAGCAAAGCAGCTAAAAGCGGCTAAAAGAAGCTAACAGCGGCTAAAAACAGCGAACTGCGTCAGAATCACACCGACGCGCGGATGACGCGTCAGAGCGGCGCTGTTTGCGTGTTTTTGTGTTTATCGGCTTTCTGCATCCCGCATACCTCCATTTTATCTGGACCGAGCCTGACGAACGCAGCGAGGATGCGAGTCGGAGGGTGCGTTTGGTTTGAGGCACCGGGGCAGCCGGCGGGACACTTCAGCGTTATTCACTACAGGTTTGCAGACATTTTACCCGCAACGTCTGAAAGCTGATGCAGTTAAAAACCCCGAATCTGTCCTAAATGTATCTGTCTGAGAAAACACACACACACACACACACACACACACACACACACACACAGCTAATGGCCTTTCCATCGTGATGCTGTTTGCTCCGCCCTGCCAAACCGTTTCTCGTCGTGTCCGGTTAGCATCAACAAGCGCACACAACGAGCTAGCACGATAGCATCATTTGAGCTGCTGCGTCCCGAAGCTAAGCTATCAGCAAGCTAACGTTATCCTTTCTTTAGCAACACTTCTTACCGACTGAAACAGGTGAGGCGGCGGCTTACCTGCTGCTCTAGACCGTGTGCATTCTCTACGGCCACATGACTCATAACGAGAGAATATGGAGGAAAAATGATGCCGCTGAGAAAGGAGCTCTTTGTTTGCCGGTTTGATGGAACGTTATCTCCACTTCTTCCTGCTTTTCCACACCGGGACAGCTGTTAGAGAGGCCGAACAGCTGTCTGCTTAAACGCTGATGTCGAAGTTTACGCGGTGATAAATTCTTTTCTTTGAGCTTCAGAGAAGATACTTCATCTAAAGTCGGCTTGTGTCGCTTTGCAGCTGAAGCTCATAAAGCGTCATGCACCAGTAAACAACAACAAAGCGAAGAGCTTCCGGCTGGCTTAAAAATAAAAGTTATCGGCGAAAACGGAGCAGTAAATGTGAGGTTTTTTGATTTTCACTCGCTCGTTACGCCATAACATGACATTAATACGTTATAACATGACATAAGTTTCTGTACCACTCACCCAAACCAAACGTTTCCGAAATCATGTTGGACTTCACCCTAAAAGCCATTCAATCTCTTACTTTGAAAAAATCCCCCTTCCGGACTTTCCCTGGCTAGCTTTATAATTCATTAGTTATTTGTTACATATTAAGAGATAATCTGCAAAAAGTTATTATTGCTTATAATGTTAACTGTGTATTCCGGTAACATCAAACTGGTGTTTGGTTAAAATAAAATAATTTTTTCCGTAATGATCAGGTGATGAGTCAGAACGAACGGCTCAGTGGCGACGCCTGGTGGACAGAGAGAGAACTGCACACTCAGACACAAAGGGTGACGATATTAGAATCCATATTTTAATGCTTCAGTTTATTGTTGATGTTATTTAAGACAGTGACGGTAATAAATTTATTGGGCTTATTCCTAAAAATTAATTTAGGAAGTTTTAAGGGGATACATGAAGCACTGACCTGCATTCACTTTAGTTTATGTGACTTTAAAGGACAAAACCAGTCGTTTTAAATATGCAGAAAGGCATAAAAAATTACTCTTATCAACACTGCAAAGTAATAACTGCAAACTTGTGTAAAATGTGAATGTAGAAAAAAGCTACAGTCATTAAATGTGTGCACATTTTCCAACAGAGTGACATGCCGTGTTCATTCATCCATTCAACATGTATGTTAGAAAGTGCATGTACTCCTGGACATGTTAAAGATAATTATATTTTCTATATAATTACATTTTCGTTTTAACTGACATTTTCAAAGACAATATGACATCTCTCTCTCTCTGTATATCTATATATATATAGATATAGATACTGTAGATAGATATATAGATATACAGTATATATGTAGATATACATATATACTGTATATAGATACAGTATAAACATGACTGTTTTCTCATATCAGGCATTCATGCAGCAACACGTGATGCAGGACACATGAAGTATGAAGCGGTTTTAGACATGATGACGTTATTCTGGCTGATCACGGCCCGGCAGACACAGAGCAGCATGAGCATCTCATCAGACGACGTTTGACTCGTTTCACCAGAATCTCGGAGACTTCCTGCTGACATTCCGTTTCCTGGGATCTGAGGAAACATGGCGGTCGCTGCGAGTCACATGGTCTTACAGGGAGAAGTAGATGAGGAGGAAGAGTCCGATGAAGCAGACGAGCAGCAGTCCGGCGTTGAGAAGGATTCGGGTTCGTGGCGTTTCGTGGAGAAGCTCGTCCACATCGCTCTGATGTTCTGAGGAAACCTGAGACGCTTCCTGCTGCAGCCCGCACAAACACTCCACGACCTTCATGCTCCTCCCACACTCCTCCTCCTCACGCCGTGCTGCTCCCTCCTCCTCCTCCTCCTCTGGTGAGGTCGTAGCGTGGCAGCCGTGCGGCGTTGGACGTTGCGTTTGAGCTTCAGCAGCAGGATCCGTGTTGTTTGGACAGTTTTCAGACTTTCCGTCGGCGCCGTCTCGCCTCAGAGGCTCCAGAGGTTCTCCTTCCGCTTCCTGTTTCAGCCTCCGCCGCTGCTTCAGCCCCCACACCGTCGTGCTTCGGATTTGTTCAGTTTCCGGCGGCGGAGTGCAGAGACTCACAACCACCATCACCAAACCTGGCACCCAAACCAAGATGGCCGCCACGTACATGAAATGGACATCTTTGATGAACGCCGGGCGCTCGTCGGGCCGATCGCAGAGCGGCTCGTGGTAAACAAACGTCAAAATCAGACGCGACAGCCCGAGCACGAGGCTGACCATCCCACCCCAAAAGGCTCCCGACTCGTTGCAGCGGCGCCATAAGACGCCGAGCAGGAAGAGTGCTGCGATGGGCGGAGTCAGATAGTCTATAATTTCTTGGATGAAGTAGTACATCTGGATGATGACGGGCACCATGAAAACCACGAACAGCCGGCCCACCAGCAGCAGCTCGCCGGACGACGCGCCTTTCCGCAGCATCTTGTACAGGTCCAGCGTGAACACGGTGCTCGCCGAGTTAAAGATGGAGTCCAGGTCGCTCATCAGAGCCGCGATCAGCACGGCCATCATCTGGCCGCGGAGGCCGGCCGGCATCACCGCCATGACGAGCCGCGGGTACGCCACGTTGCTGCAGCCAGACTCCGAGCCGCACACCGCCGCGCAGTGCTGCGGCCCCACGCACGCCAAGTCGTCGGCGAAGAAGATCCGGGAAATCATGCCTGAATTCACGAACGGATTCAGGTTGGTTAGCGTTTATTTCATCAGGTCAGCGCAGAAAGGAAGGCGGCGGCCATCTTTACCTGGCATGACGATGATGAACATGGGGAGGATCTTCAGGAAGCCGGCCATGATGATGGCAGCTTTGGCGTGGACGCTGTTCTTTGCTGCCAGGATACACTGCACCAGCACCTGGTCTGTACACCAGTACCTGAAACAGCCACACCCACTTCCTGTTTCCTCACTCCATGTTACAACGTTAAAGGACCAAACCGATGATTCTGCATGTTTAAGCCAAAGTAGTATGACCTGCGCACACGTGAACTTCCTGTCTATCATTTTCCTAAACACAAAACCAGTTTTTACTTTTTATAAATCCGTCAAAATCAAATATTCAGGTGATACACACCTTAAAATTTAACGTTTCACCTGCTAACACGTATGTCCCAACGGAGACCCGAACATCTGGTTTTGAAAGATTAGGGGATTTGAAAAATAACAATCAAAACCACCGGTATGCTCCTTTAATAATGATGTTTAATAATTGTGAAAGTAATCAAAGCCACAGGAAGTAGATTTAGGGGGTTACGGGTACCATATGGAGGCGGGGATCTGGCCCAGCAGGAAGCCAGGCCACGGCAGGTCCGGGTCCGCCGGACCGCGGAGGATCTCCAGGGCGTCTGGCTTTGGCGCCAGGTGTCTGTAGCAGGACTCAGCGTAGGTCAGGTTTGGCGAAGACAGCAAGATGGCGGTGACGTTTGGAGAAGCCTGCATGTACTTCCTGTTCATTCCTGCGATGAAACCAGATTAAAGGTTAAAACGGTTTGATTCTGATTGGTTTGATTCGGTTTGCCAGCGCTCCGTGTGAACGGACCTTCCAGTCCTCCCACCCTCAGCAGGCTGATGGCGGCGAGGCTCAGCGCTCCGCAGACCATGATGACAGCCTGCAGTGAGTCCGTGTAGATGACGGCCACCAGGCCTCCCGTCACCGTCAGCAGTGCCGTCATGGCGATGAGCAGGATGACGGACAGGTACAGGTTCCAGCCCAGCGACTCCTGGATGAAGAGCGCTCCGGCGTACAGGTCCACAGACAGCTTGGTGAACAGGTAGAGGAGGAGCGTCAAACTGGCGAAGTACACCTTCAGCCGCTTCCCGCCGTAGCGTTTGGCGAGGTATTCCGGCATGGTGAACACGCCGGCCTGAATGTAGATGGGAATAAAAATCCAGCCCAGCAGCTGCAGCACCAGCAGCGCGCTGAATTCCCACGCCGCCACGGCGAGGCCGCTCGCCGCGCCCGATCCCGCCAAACCGATGAAGTGATGGCTTCCTATGTTGCTGACGAACAGAGACGCTCCCGCCGCCGCCCAGCCCACGGAGCGCCCCGCCAGGAAGTAGCCGCTCAGCGTGCTCCGGTTGGATTTCCGCATGGACAGCAGGCCGATGGCCAGCACCAGCAGGAAGTACGCCCCCACCACCGCCACGTCTGCCGCATCCATGATGGCGGCGGCGGCCATGTCTGCTGCCTGGCAAACAGGGAGTCGTCGTCCGCTGCTCTGAAAGATGCGACACGTGCTGACATGTTATGAACATGTTACCACACTCGTTTAACAGAAATCAGAATTCTTTAATTTACATGAAATATTCTGATTAAATCGCAACGAGAACGCTGATTATTAATTAATATTATTATTGATAATATTCATCAAACAGTCCGAACATCCTGTATTCATAGCTGCTGTACTTCATGGTACTTTGTTGTACTTCATGGTACTTTGTTGCCTGTGTTTCCTGTCATGTTACTACAGTACTGATGTCATATGATCTGAGTTTTATTATAAATCTGACATGTTAATCATGTAATAATCACGTGTTCTGAATCTGCTGCTCGACTTCAGGAAATCTACAGGATTTATGAGTAAAAGTACTTTTCCTGTCCGACTCAGACTTCCTGTCCTTCATTACAGTACCTGTGTATTAATATTTATATATTTCCTCAGCATTAATCATCTATCATTTATCTATCATCTATAACATTCCTCTGTGAGATTATTCTGATTTATTAATCCACTAAATTAATCATTAAATACATTTTACGTTGCTTATTTTTTGCAAAATACGAATAATAATAATAATAATAATAATAGTCAATCATAATAATAATAATCATAATAATAATCATAATAATAATAATCATAATAATAATAATAATCATAATAAATGCAGCAATTTTTGTGCAAACAAATAACTTCAGAGTAAACGAGCTCTGTGACTATAAATTGTTAATTAACAAAAACTAAATGAGTTAAATGAATCTACCTGAGCATCAGACTTACCTGCTTCCTGTGTGAATCAGCAGCTGCAGGTGTTGTGAAGTCTCAGACACACACACACACACACACACACACTGCTGTCTGCAGCCTCTGCACTGCAATATTACCTGAGCAGGAGGCTCCGCCCACCACATCACCTGGGCGGAGACACAATGATGATGATCACATGATAAAACAACGTTAAATAAACTCAACTATTCAGTTTAATCAGACTATGAAACCGATTTTATTCTGTTTTTTTGTTGATGCACAATAAAGATAAAAAACAACAATAATTGTGAAAAGTCTAAAAAAAAATCACAATTAACCATAAAAACTAAATACTATGACCATCGCCTGAAAGATTACAACACGGCAAACTAACATGGCTGCAGGAAGTGTTTACCGGGATCAAACATGCAAAATCACCGGCATGGTCCTTTAATAAGAATGTACTGCAGCATTGTACCTGTGAAGGTTGTGTATGATCATACGAGCATACATGATCATACAGATCATACGTGGTCATACACGGCATTTATCAGGTTTGATGAGTAAACCAGACAAAGTGGAGACGACACATTCCACTCAGGACACGCTACTGTGTCAGCAAGATTCAGTCCACACGCACAACTACACACACAGCACACGCACAACTACTACACACACAGCACAAACACAACTACTACACACACGGCACAAACACTGACCGACAGGAAGTGACCTGGTTACTGATTACCGTGACGATGTGCCCGCAGCACGCCGCCACCGCGTTCCGCTCACACACGGTGATTTAGCACTTTTCATCACATCTCAGTCAAACCGCTAAAGGAGCAGACCGTCGTTTCACACGTTTGAGCCTAAACCTACATACATGTTGCGTTGTTTCCAAACATGCTACTGCAGTGGTAAATATTAGAGTTATTTTTCCTACCTTCCAGACTGTCGTTGGTTTCAGTTCGTTCCTGTATGACAAAAAATCAACATGTTAAGACGTGAAATGATCTGAGATACATAATCACACACCAACGTATTCCTACGCCAGGAAATGTAGTCCCAGCAAAGAGCCTTTTACTGAGAATGAGCTTAGCGTCAGACGTACCTGCAGCAGGTGAGTTTTACCGTGTTCCACCTGAACATCTGATGCTGAGAGATTAGAGGATGTAGCAGGAAAACTAAAACATGTTTCATGTTTGGAAAACGGTTTTCAGTCATGTCATGTGTACACGGGTTGTACTGTGATTAAAACACGCAAAATCACTAGCATGGTCCTTTAAAAGCCGCTAATTATAATATATTATTGATATGAAAACCTATCAGATCCATAAAATCCTCTAAAAGACGCTGAAACATTCAGGTGTGACATACGACGCACACAATCACATCAATAATCAACAATCAATAATGGAGCGTGCCCGTGTTCTGCTGCTGCTGTTTTCATGTCAGACAGCAGGAGGCGCTGCCTGTTATAAACATTCATGATAAATCAGCAATAATCAGAATAATCAATCAGCTGAGATTTGATTGATTTCAGATTTTTTTTTACGTCTGATTTTTTTGCTGTACAAAGTGGAAACGAGAGACTTTTTCTCTTCATCAATTATTTATCAAACATCCTGGATTCAGTTGCACACACACGCGCACACACACACACATACGTCACCATAGCAACGACGTCTGACAGGCAGCTGAGAAAGTTGTGAAACACACATGACTTTATGACCTCAGCAAACACAACAGGCAGTGTGTGTGTGTGTGTGTGTGTGTGTGAGACTTGGTAACATTAAACTTAAAGGACCATACCGGTGATTTATGTTTAAGTATGACTCTCATTCTCATTACATTTTACAAAATATAAAATGTTATTTTAGTTTTCATGTTATCAGCTGATACAAACTCCTTAAAAAAGCCTTAAAAACTCCTTACAAACTCCTTAAAAAAAGCCTTAAAAACTCCTTACAAACTCCTTAAAAAAGTCCTCCTTAAAACTCCTTAAAAACTCCTTAAAAAAAAGCCTTACAAACTCCTTAAAAACTCCTTAAAAAAAAACCTTAAAAACTCCTTAAAAACGCCTTACAAACTCCTTAAAAACTCCTTAAAAATGCCTTACAAACTCCTTAAAAAGCCTTAAAAATGCCTTACAAACTCCTTAAAAAAAGCCTTAAAAACTCCTTACAAACTCCTTAAAAAAGCCTTAAAAACTCCTTACAAACTCCTTAAAAAAAGCCTTAAAAACTCCTTACAAACTCCTTAAAAAAGTCCTCCTTAAAACTCCTTAAAAACTCCTTAAAAAAAAGCCTTACAAACTCCTTAAAAACTCCTTAAAAAAAAACCTTAAAAACTCCTTAAAAACGCCTTACAAACTCCTTAAAAACTCCTTAAAAATGCCTTACAAACTCCTTAAAAAGCCTTAAAAATGCCTTACAAACTCCTTAAAAAAAGCCTTAAAAACTCCTTACAAACTCCTTAAAAAAGCCTTAAAAACTCCTTAAAAAAGCCTTACAAACTCCTTAAAAATGCCTTACAAACTCCTTAAAAACACCTTACAAACTCCTTAAAAACTCCTTAAAAACACCTTACAAACTCCTTAAAAACTCCTTACAAACTCCTTAAAAATGCCTTACAAACTCCTTAAAAACTCCTTAAAAAGCCTTAAAAATGCCTTACAAACTCCTTAAAAAAAAGCCTTAAAAACTCCTTACAAACTCCTTAAAAAAGCCTTAAAAACTCCTTACAAACTCCTTAAAAAAGCCTTAAAAACACCTTACAAGCTCCTTAAAAACTCCTTAAAAACACCTTACAAACACCTTACAAACGCCATAAAAACTCCTTAAAAAAGCCTTAAAAACACCTTACAAACTCCTTAAAAACACCTTACAAACTCCTTAAAAACTCCTTAAAAATGCTTTACAAACTCCTTAAAAACTCCTTAAAAAGCCTTAAAAATGCCTTACAAACTCCTTAAAAACTCCTTAAAAAAAGCCTTAAAAACTCCTTACAAACTCCTTAAAAAAGCCTTAAAAACTCCTTACAAACTCCTTAAAAAAGCCTTAAAAACACCTTACAAAAGCCTTAAAAATGCCTTACAAACTCCTTAAAAATTCCTTAAAAACAGCCTTAAAAACTCCCTACAAACTCCTTAAAAACACCTTACGAATTCCTTAAAAACTCCTTTAAAAAAGCCTTAAAAACTCCTTAAAAACTCCCTACAAACTCCTTAAAAATGCCTTACAAACTCCTTAAGAAAGCCTTAAAAACACCTTAAAAACTCCTTAAAAAGCCTTAAAAATGCCTTACAAACTCCCTAAAAACTCCTTTAAAAAGCCTTAAAAACACCTTACAAACTCCTTCAAAACGCCTTAAAAACTTCTTACAAACTCCTTAAAAACGCCTTACAAACTCCTTAAAAACACCTTACAAACTCCTTAAAAACTCCTTAAAAAAGCCTTAAAAACTCCTTACAAAGTCCTTAAAAACTCCTTAAAAAAGCCTTAAAAACGCCTTACAAACTCCTTAAAAAAGCCTTAAAAATGCCTTACAAACTCCTTAAAAATGCCTTACAAACTCCTTAAAAACTCCTTAAAAAAGCCTTAAAAACGCCTTACAAACTCCTTAAAAAAGCCTTAAAAATGCCTTACAAACTCCTTAAAAATGCCTTACAAACTCCTTAAAAACTCCTTAAAAAAGCCTTAAAAAAGCCTTAAAAACTCCTTAAAAAAAGCCTTACAAACTCCTTAAAAACTCCTTAAAGACACCTTACAAACTCCTTAAAAACGTCTTACAAACTCCTTAAAAACACCTTACAAACTCCTTAAAAACTCCTTTAAAAAAGCCTTAAGAACTCCTTAAAAACTCCCTACAAACTCCTTAAAAACTCCTTAAAAACGCCTTACAAACTCCTTAAAAAAGCCTTAAAAACACCTTAAAAAGTCCTTAAAAAGCCTTAAAAATTCCTTACAAACTCCTTAAACACTCTTTAAAAATGGGGCGCTGCTGAGCAAGGCATGGAGGAAGACGTGTTTTAGCAGAGCTCCCGCAAAGCCTACGTTAAATTAATCCTACGACAGCATTTAAAATACAAAATCACGAGGCTTATCGTCTCAAATGTGCATAACAACCTGCAGTAAACAGCGAATTGAGTGACACCATCGCGGATGGCAGCTAACCTTCACAAGTTCACCGGTCCCTCCGGAGCAAGGCCTGAGGCCTCGGGGCAAGGTAACTCAGGTAATGCTAACAGACCTGCTACACTGACGATGCAATCTGAAGACAAAGACATGGACACTGACGCAATAAAAATGGACATTATTTCTTCCCTGAGAGCGGACATTTCACTTGCTATAAAAGAAGAGTTAAAA
>VXCM01009447.1:0-12857 GCA_014773175.1 Lucifuga dentata | reverse complement strand
TTTTTTTTTTTTTTTTTTACTACAACATAAATTTCCCTCGAGGACAAACAGTTTGAATAAATCTGAATGGAAACTTGATATTTTGCAGCATTGGACCCTGATGGCCGCTCAAACTTCAGCCTGGGACGCTGACCTGAGGCAGAATAAAGCGAGACGCCATCAGTTTTACGCCTCAGATTCAGCTCATCGATCACGATGAGCGATACTCAGCAGTTTGTGGCTGTGTACGGCGATGTGCAACATCAAAGAAAATGACCTCTGTGACATCAGAAGGGTTACTTCCTCACCAGCTTAAAACTAACACCCTAACTAACCCACAAAACCTCCAGCGGCTTTAATTTTTTTTTTTTTTAACACACCCATAGCTTCAGCACCAACAGGAAGTAACCCTTGCGATGTTGTTTTTCCTTTAACACAATGACATACAGAAACAACAAAAGAGTCCAAGAATACGATACACGATGAGGAACAAATTCAAAAGACAAAACCAAACATAAGGAAACCTCATAAACAACAACAAGGAACAAACCAAGACAGAAAAAAACACAACAAAGACAGAAATAAACTACGTTTCCTCTCCTGTAAGCTCTGAGCATCGAGATGACATTTTGGCAATTCTTCAATTTAAGCAACAATTTCAACAGATTCTTGCGTTCTAACAGAAATGAAGGCAGATTAGGTGGAGATTTACTGAATATATTTTAGTGAATATAACCTTTCCCTGTTAGGATGTGACAATTAGCATTATTGTAAACATATTTTTGGATTAAAGAAATAGAAAATGCATCTTTTAAGCTGAAAATATAAGAGATGTTATTAAAACCCTTGTGATGTCATAGAGGTCAGCTTCCCTGACTTCTGGCAACAAAAGCCTTTATATCTTTTTTTTCATGTGCTGAATAGCTCCCAACAAGACGAATACGCTGAATCTGATGTGTAAAAATCAACGGAATACTCCTTTAAGTGTTCAAGGTCCAAAAAGGGAAATTTTTCTAAATGCTTAATTTCAACAAATCACACGACACGCACAGCTGTGATGTCATCACGAAGGTAAAAGCCGAACGGAGCAGCACAGGAAAGTCGAGTTCCTCCGTATCGTCTCCGTTCTGACCTCTTTGGTGCTTCAAACGCAGGAAGACACGCTCAGGCCGTGTCACACACACACACACACACACACATACTGTGTAAAGTAATACAGTAAAGTAAGGAGAGTGGAAACCCTGAAGCGGCTGCAGGTATTTGCTGCTTTATGAGAGGAAACAACAGCACATCCTTGTTTTCATACTTTTTCCGACAATTTCAGCCAAACTGGAAACAAAGAGAAGCCAAAGTCATTTTCCTTCCATCCAGACGCCTTTGTTTCAGTTCATTCCGGTATGATATGAAAACCAACTAGCAGACTTAAAACTTGCTTAGATAACTGCATTTCAAGTCATCTGAACTTCAGATTTAACTTTTTTTTTTTTATGTTCTGAACGTAAAAAATAACCAACAATTGCATGAACCGCAAAACTGCAAATTGCATCATCCTTAATAAATAAATCCAAGCTTCAGGCTGAAGCCAAAGCTTCGTCAGCGCTGTTTTCTGGCTAATTTTACTGTTTAGTGTCAGACTTTAAATACTGTAAATTCTCTATTAAAAGCCGGTATTTTCGTGTCCGGTCCCCAGTAAAGGCCGGGTTGGTTTATGTCTGTTACTGGTCCAGGCAAATAATGAGTGTATTCTGCTGCTGCTAACGCTAACACTACGGAGTCTGGGAGGCTCACAGAGGAGAGGAAAAATAACTTACTAACTTGTTTGAACGCCTTTTTTTCTCTCTCTGTCTCCTTGAGCCAGCCTGGGCTCCGTAACCAGATGACAGAATCTACATTTTAAGTACCAAACCGCTTTAAAAACCTCACGCCGTTGTCCTTTCAGCCAGAAGGAACGAGCGGACTCAGCGTGAAACAAAGCCGTAAACATGGAGCTCCTCCCCGTCGAGGAGTGAGTGACGCTCCGCTGTAACGCACCGACCCGGAAATGTGGATAAAATGGATGAAAGTGAACCTTTATAAAAGCTGATAGAGGAATGATCACACTGTGAAATGTTTCTCCATANTGGATGAAAGTGAACCTTTATAAAAGCTGATAGAGGAATGATCACACTGTGAAATGTTTCTCCATAGTGGCGGTGTTTTATTTTATTTTAGTTTCTTAAATATAGTTATGGTGCGTCTAACAGCGGTGGGACACGCTGCTAGCCGGCTACGAGGCTCTAGTTTCGGTTTGAATCTCACCACGCCTACCGTAATAACTGCTGCAGGGAGCGCTGACTTAACGGATTTTACCGCGGTCACCATTTCCAGGGTTTTTAAAACTGAAGGACACAAATAAACTATGAAACAGCAAAGGGAAAGTTTGGTGAGAAGCACGTAGTTCTACATCCATAATTAGAAATAAAGGCCTGTCTCTAATAAAAGCCTGTATCTTATAAAGGCCGGGTTCTTCTCTCCATGGTAGAGGTAAATAAAGGCCCCGGCCACTATTAGAGCATTTACGGTAACCAAAATGAGTTTTTTACCTTATTCATCTACGGCGAGACGTTCTGTAACGCTGCTGAGCTTTTCTTTTCTTTTCATCATTTGATTTTTTTTCTCTGGAGTTTCATCGGGCTGCGACGTGTTCACCGTTTAGCTACATGCTGCTTTGAGGAAATGAGCAGGCTTTATTATGACACTGCCGCCTGATTGGCTAGTTTGTTCCAGTTCTGACACGCTATTGGCTGTTTGAGCCGTCATTAACTTCCTGTATTCAAGCACTATTTTCTATCGAGTTTATATTGACGTCCTTATTTTTATATGTCATTTGTTCCGTCCAGCCCTAACAGGAAGTAACAACGCTTCTTGATGAAAAACTGTTGCATGGACTCTTTGTTTCGTCTTCGCGGAGTCAAATCGTCGCATTTTTTCAGGCACATCTGGCCGGTAAACTCTGCGCGGCGGCTAACCCAGCCTCATTCCAGCCATACCTGCTGGGACTTCTGATCAGACTTGATTCCATCGCTTGCGGCTCATTCAATCAACATTTGATTTCACCTGACCTCTCTTAAAGGACCATACCAGTCATTTTGCATGTTTAAGCCCAATAAATACAACCCGCATACACGTTACAATGCTTTTGTCAAATCCCCTAATCTTTCAAAATGTTCAGGTGAAGATCCATCTTAAATTCAATGTTTCGCCTGCTAATATACGTCTGAATGTAGAAGGCGTGACCATTTTTAATTTTTTGGTAAAAGCCATCTTCTCCTGGGACTATATTTCCTGGTGGAGACATACGTTTTCTTCGTGCTGCATCGGTTAAACTAAGTCACTTTGACAAAACATAAGAGCGACATTTGGTTGGCTGTGATGGATTTTTTTTTTATCTCAAACATGCTGCTTTTGTCTCACAAAAAAAGAAAACAGGATATAAAACAAATGACTAAAACATTCTTCAGACTTACTGCTGAGAAATGCAGGTATTGCATCAACGTGGAACTGGATCCAACGTGGAACCAGTTTTTGGGAAAGTGAGTTTCCACATCAGATAAGAAAAACATTTCCACACACGGAAACACGTCATTCATCAAACATGCATTAGCACACGCTGATGCTTCCTTGCTGCAATAATATTTTAATTATTGATGATAATTCCTAATCTATAAGTAGCTAAGTGGATGTTTGGCTGCAAACCAGACAAAAAAAAATCCCTACAAACATAATAAACATGAACTCATAAACAAAACCGTTATCAGGAAAAGATTCATCTCGCTTTGATTCTTCGGTTTCTGCTGAAGATATCTGGACGTGCTAACATGCTAACACGCTGATTAGCAGCATGATTAAAGGGCAGCTGAGTCTACATGTCAGAGGAAGGATGTGACAGGATTCTCTTCTCCTTCTGACGAGGTGCGACTCCAAGCAATCAGCAGCGACCTTTGACCCCCTTAAAGTGACTCAGCTGACAGTTTGTCCCCGTCCTTCCATCCCAGACGCTTTATCTGCTCCACCACCGTCAACGACCTCAGAACCCAACGATTACGAGAGTCCCTGAGTCTCCGACTGCAACAAACTACAAAAAACTACACCCAAATACACCCAAACTACAGGAAACTACACCCAAACACTCAAACTACACCCACACTACAGAAAACTACACCCAAATACACTCAAACTACACCCACACTACAGAAAACTACACCCAAATACACCCAAACTACAGAAAACTACACCCAAATACACCCAAACTACAGAAAACTACACCCAAATACCCTCAAACTACACCCAAACTACAGAAAACTACACCCAAATACACTCAAACTACACCCACACTACAAGCAGACTAATCAAGTGAAGGTTACAGCAGCAAGTAAAGCATCATTTGGTGACCTATGCCCTATTTTTGAAATATTGGCTGGTAAAATAAAAAAATGTTGTTTGTGCTTCGATGTGGCCAAAAAAAAAAAAAAAAAACAAAGTACAGACAAGCCGCTCATCATCATTTAGATAAATTAGCCTTTTTCTCCTTTTTTTTTTCCCATCAGTCTGCATATATAGTCATGTATATACCTAAAAAAAAAAAGATAAATTAGGCCTGATTTTCAGCGTAGAGTCAGATTAGCTGCCAAAATCGTCGCAGCTCTCAGATTGCCTGACGTCATCATCATCATCATCATCATCGTTAATGTTGTTAATGATAACATATTGTGATGTCAGCAAGAGACTGACTCTACGCTGAAAATCAGGCCTAATTTATCTTTTTTTTTTTAGGTATATANTTTTTGGCCACATCGAAGCACAAACAACATTTTTTTATTTTTTTTATTTTACCAGCCAATATTTCAAAAATAGGGCATAGGTCACCAAATGATGCTTTACTTGCTGCTGTAACCTTCACTTGATTAGTCTGCTTGTAGTTTGGGTGCAGTTTATATATATATATATATATATACATGGCTGATGTTAATACTTTGTGCTTATAACAAGCATGACAAGTTATTGCAAATCATGTTTTTCCTCATTAAATTATGAACTTATGCAGCATCTCCAGAATCCAATCAGAGCACCGACGTTACGCTTCTATCACGTGAATAACTGAGTTCAAAAGAATGAGAATATGAAAACATTTAGTCTTCTGCTTCAAACAAAATAATTTTTAAAAAGTCTGATCTGTATCATAAGCAGCTTCATGTTTGGAAATTTAACAGTGTCCAAACATTTTCCACCCAATCAAAAGCTTCAGGAGAAGCTGTCTCACACGCTAAGCTAACTCTTAAACCGTGTTAGCTTTGAGAAGCTAATGTTGGTGCTGTGCTCACAAGTCCATCCTCTCTGCACACGTTAAGCATGAAGACAGTTTGCCGCATGTCAGGAGCAGCAGACAGAGACGTTCTTACATGGACGTCCACCAGAGGCATGCATGAGGACAGAAAGAAAGACAAAATGAGGACAGGTTTGATGACTCTCCATCTTAACAGGAAACAGCTTCGACAGTCCCCTGGGTAATAAGGCCACGTGTACATTATTCATCAAGGACACCCACTCCTTCAGGGGACAACAGGACAGAAATGATTAAAAAGGCTGCTGCAGATTAGATCCTTCAACTCCTGCACTTTTGTACCGTCAAGAAAAGTGCAGAACATGCAAACTTTCTGGACATTTATAAACGAATACGGTTAAGAGTCGACTATAGATTAAGATTAGAGTGTGAAGAATGTCAAGTCTCTCGTGTCCAGCGTTGCTCTCTGTCCTTAATGTCCCACATTTTGTCTTCACAGTTTAAACAGCAGAGAACACCAGAGGAAAAATGTCTCTAAAAAGCAATCCGGGGGAAATCCCAGAGAAATGTGATATCCAGAGAAACGTCTGCAGCAGCCGATGGACGACGGAGAGCTGATTCACGTCGCTTTGCTTATTTACAGCAGCAAACTACCAGAAACTACCAACGTTTCCTCAGTTTGTTCCTGACAGCAGAGCCAGATCCAGTATGACATCATAAGTGTTAGTCACTATTTTCAAAACAACAAAAAAATGTCACCGGCATGTTCAGAGCTCGAGTTTCCCGTCCAGTTTCATGTGGAAATGTAAAAACCACTTCGCTGAACCACAGGGAGAAATTAAAGAGTGTTGTGATTGACAGCAGGAAGTAGACTCCAGAGGGTGTTTTTCTGTCCGCAGCGCTTATTATACGACGAGGAAATCAGACAGTACAAAGCTGAGAGACAAAGAATGTTCTTTATTTGTTTACTGCTAAAAAAAAAAAAAAAAAAAAAAAAAAAGCTAAATTCTGGCTGTGGCATTAAAGGACCATACCATCATTTTGCATGTTTGAGCCCAGTATATTTAATTTTCATACATGTAACATTACTGACAATCATTTCCCAAAGGATAAAACCATATTTCAGCTTTCCTGATATTTTGCTAAATCTCTTAATCTTTCAAAATCAAATATTCAAGTTAAAAATCCATGTTTCTCCTGCTAATAGTTACACAGCCTTATGAAGTCACGGTCCTTTAAATTTTTCCATAAACACAGGTCTTCTTTTGGGACTATATTCCCCGGTGGAGGCATACATTCACTCCACGCTTTTTATTGAGCTTAAACACTAAAATTACATAACTTCTAAAAAAACCTGAATACACGTCTTGTTGGTGATGATGGATTACCTATCCCAAGAACGTTTACAGTATCAACAAGTTGATTTTAATAGCAGAATGAACTGAAACCAATGGAGGTCTGGAAGGTAGGAAAAACATTTTTAATTCACCGTTCCAGTAGTATGCTTTGGGAAATGATTGTCAGTAACGTTACATGTATGAAAACTGAATATATTAGGCTCAAACATGCAACATGGCCAGTATGGTCCTTCAAAGTTAGTTATTTATATCAGCCAATCAGGGAAGAAATCAGTCCATTCTGACGTCCTGTTCTAGTCTAACAAACCCACAGAAAAAGGACTGATGGATTCTAGCCTGAAAATGTTGTTCTCTCGTACTACACGCGTGTTTGTTGGAGCATGAAATGAGTCTGAGAAAAGCCAAAACATCAAAGCAGCAGAACAACATCTACCAGTCTGAATCTGAGTCACTGGACGGGAAAAAAACATTTCGCCCTTCATCCAAAAGTCTTCAGTTGAATTGAAGAAGCCTTTCAGACAAACGGCGAACGTTTTTTTTTTTTTTCCCACAAATCTAGTGACTCAGCTTCACCTTTTAGACACCTGGATGCTGAGATAAAGCTGCAGGCGGAGGTAACAACACAGGTAACAACACAGGTAATAATAATCCGACGTGACTTACCCACAGTGGCAACTCAGACGTAGCTACGCGTTGCCTCACTTCTTTTTCCTCGTGCTCCAGGAACGCCAAGGCACGGTTTATTCTGTACTCCTTATTGCTGCCGTAGCTCCTCCTCCACCAGAAAAACGCGGCGAGTCCAATCAGAACCCAGCTGAAGCTGAACTCAAAGTATCCCAAGACGTAGATGGGGAAGATGATGGCGAACGTCTTGCCGAATTTAATCCACATCTGCGTGATGTCCGTCAGAGACGACTGCGGCTCTTCCTCCAGCTCCTCTGGGGAGAGGGGGGGGCCCAGCGTGGAGCTGACCAGGCTGCCGGGCGCCGAGACGGGTCCGTTCGCCCTGACGCCGGCTCCTGCTGAAGCGTCCATCTTGGACCTGATGCCTTACGCTCTGCTGTTACTTATTTCGCCTCTGGAAAGGTATTTTGGACAAATATTCACAGCAGGTTTGAGTGTCTGTTACACAGCAGCAGACAGTTTGACTTTCATCAATGCAGAACAGACACTTATCTCATGAGGTCAAAGGTCAAACAATTATACTACAGACAGAAAATATAAAATAAAAAAATAACATGAAGCATAGCATCGAGCCTCACAAACATACAAAATATTCAAGCTAAAAATATTTTGTTATTTTTTATTTTTTAATAAGAACTACTATAAGAAATGTTTCCTTCCTTCCTGTGAACTAAAAGCTTTTAGTTTTGTTTTTCTCTCCCTAAATGTAATGAGACACCGTCCCGCCTGGAAAACAGACGTAGTGTCATAAAACCTGGAATACATTTGCAAACCAAACATGCTGCAGGTCTTCAAAAGTCTTAAAACAACATATAAGCATCTTCAAAATATTATCTGCTGCTGGATGTCAAAAAGGATCTAACAGATCATCCTAGAATAAATCTACAGACTGATCCAGACTGATTCTACAGGAATCTCCCTTTATCAACTTGTAGGCAGGAAAACATTAACAAGTGATAAATGACTGATTAAATCAATCTAATTCTCCAAACAGCACAGATCTCCATTTATTATGACTTTAACTTCAATAAGAACAAATCCTGTCAGTTTACTTACTTATAATTTTGTAGACTTATACAGACTAGAAACTTAAAAAAAAAAAAAAAAAAAAAAGCAGTTGGTGATACTGATGAACTGACATGTCACAGTTGTCTTTCTGAATAATAAATCTCCAAAAACTACACATATAAAATTCCACAAACTGAATAAATAAATGCCTTTACTCCGTAAGCTAAGTTGTCATTCCGATGACGTCTCTCAAAACTCTATTGCCAAAATGTCAACTTATAGTTCGGCTGCTAACTGACAAACGTAGCAAACATATGTAGTGGTAGAATCAAACTTAAATGTTTTTTCAGAAATATTGTGAATTAACCTTCAATTCGGCATACGTTATATATGTCATCACCTGTTTAATTATTTGACATTTTAACTTTTAGAAGTGCTTCAACCGCTGTCAAATCTTCAATCAAAATACACCGTCGTGGGCGGCAACGAGCACGCAAACAATTCTAAAAGTGGAAATTATGCAAAAATAAATGCTGTTTAGTTGGATTTTATGTATGCCGAATAAAAGCTCATCTATGCTTATGTAGAAAAATACCCTTAATTATATTTTATGGTGCATTCAGGTTCATCTATCAGACGACCAAACTAAAATTGCAGTGTTTTTTTAATGGAGTGTGTCGTGACGTTGTCGCCACGGAGCGACACGTATCTGGGTTTAAGCTTCACAGCAGCACTGCGTAACGCCAAAAACAACTTCTTCTTCTTTCCGTTTCTCGGTTTAACAAACTGCGTACTCACCGTTTCCACCCGCCGCATGCGATCTGCCCCGAAAAATAAACTCAACTTCACTGTCCGAGCCCAGCCCGCTGCATGGCGACCACTTTAAAAGTCCACGAACCCTCCGCTCCCTTCTGCACACCCTGCCGTGGCGGCGACCCGTCCGCCTGTGTCTGCCCGCAGGAAGCCGTCATCGCGGGAAGAGGTCAGCCGCTGCCACGGAGGGAGCTTTAAAACATCCGCACAGCAACGGACACCGGCGTCATCTGCCGGCAAAGAAACGCAACTACAGGGATGACACGACAGGAAGTCTCCACCGATTTTATGCCTCAAAATTCAAGTTTATGTTCAATAAAATACTTTCAAATTAAAAAAAAATAATAATAAAAAACCAAGAATCAGGTTAGAAAAAATAGGGAATAAGCCTTAAATCTCCGTTTTTAATTGCTTAGATAAATGTTTAGAAGCCTTAAAGTTTCCATTCTGAATGGTAACATTTTAGTTTCATCGGCCTATCATATTTAAAAATGTCAAAATAAAACACTGGTTCTTAGAAAAATATCAACGAGACAAAGGCAGCTGTTTTATAGAGTTATAAATATGAATATGAGCTTTTAATCACTTGTTGAATGAGCTTGTCTCAAGTTTTCTTAAAATCTCGTGTCACTGTCATGTCATCAGTTTATCAGTTTCACAGTGACATCTAATGGTGAAACAACCACCATGCAGCGTCTGTTTTCATCCCTCTTTTTTCTGTTATTCCTTCTCTGCTGTTTCTTCTCTACTCTTTCTTCTGTTCTATTTTTGAGTGCAATTTTTTATTTGAAAGTTTTTTATTTGAAAACTCCAAATATCCAAATGCTGTTATGCTCTTGTTCAGTCCTACTAAGAAAGATAGTTTTGCACTTTGCACTTTTTTTTTTTTTTTTTNCTTTTTTTTTTTTTTTTGCAGTGTGGTGATCTGTGATAAATGACTTGAAAAGGAGTTTATCAAATCGCTAAAGATGTTATGGTATTATATCTTTGTGTAATAAAAGAGGATGTAATTGGTAAAGAAAAAAACAGAATCTGGCTAGAATATTACTCATCACTGGCAAGAAAGCAATTACAAAGAATTGGCACAAATCTGAACCTCCAGGGCTTCCACAATGGATAGACATAGTTATGGAAACCTTTGAGATGGAAAAGATGACTTTCTTTCTAAGATCAAAAGGAGAGGCCTTATAAGAAAAATGGGAGAAGCGGTTTGCCTTCAGAATAAGAGGACGCTACCTCCCTGTGAACTGAGCAGCTATGCACGTTTAGGACAATTTAATTAGACTTTACAAACTCTCTTATGCCCCACTGTGTTTTTTATATCATGTACTTCTAGTAAAGCTGGAAAAACTTACTAAATATTTTTTTTTTAAGAAAAAGAAAAGGAGTTTATCCTGCTTGGATTTAAACTGCAGATCTCTTTTGCTGTCATCCTTACTGATTACAGACTACTCACCTGTTTTCTATCGCTTAATAGGACTGAATAAGAGCGTAACAGCATTTGGATATTTGGAGTTTTCAAATAAAAGAAATTAAAATAAAAATTATCACTCAAACATAGAACAGAAGAAATAACAGAGAAGGAAGGACAGGAAAAAGAGGATGAAAAGAGACGCTGCATGGTGGCTGTTTCACCACTAGATGTCACTGTTAAACTGATAAATGATGACATGACAGTGACACGAGATTTGAAGAAAACTTGACAGTCAAGCTCATTCAACAAGTGATTAAAAGCTCATATTCATATTTATAATTAGATGAAACAATTGCCTTTGTCTTGTTGATATTTTTAAGAACCTCCAGTGTTTTATTTTGACATTTAAAACATGATAGGCTGATGAAACGTTAAATGTTACAACAATTTAAAATGGAAAAGTTTAAGGCTTTTGAATATTTTTTGCAAGCAGTTAAGGCTTATTCCCTATTCTAATCTTTGGTCACATTACCATTTACAGTGATGATAATCTGTGAATTATATGACATTTAAGTAAAATTTGCTGTGTTATTGTCTGTTATAAACTTTTAGATAAAACTCAAATGTTACATAGAAATAGGAAGCACATAGCTGGCATCACAGATACATGACATTCCTGAAAATGAATAGCTTCATGCCTACATTTCCTTTACTTGCCACTGTTTGCTTTTCAAAACAAATTGCTGTAGGTTAATCAGATTAGCTCGCTGTTCTTTCTGCACAACTCCTCCATCTACATGTGACAAATATATGAATAAATATAGAGAGAAAGCATTGCTTTCTGTGACGTGAGAACATTTTCCTGTGAAGTAGGTGAGGATGTGGAGGAAAACTGACAGCAACAGCAAAACAAGCATTTTCACAATTTCAGAATCTGCCTGATTTGATCTTCCAGTTCTGACACCGAGTGACTCTACCAAAACTATACATCCACAACTGGTGTCATTAAAATACTGTGATTTTGATATTTCTGACTCTCTGGTGTCATTATTTGTCACCATGTGGCCACACGACCAGCAGCTGTCACAAATAACACGATCAGTCGTTTTTATCACAATATTCATTCAGCACAGTGGCGTCATATATATCTACAATATTTCTATCTGTTAGTATATTTGAACTCATTTATAGGCCTACTGGAGGCAAAGTCCTTTAATATTTGAATAGGTGTAAGTTTAAAAAAAACATGACAAATTGACAAAGACTTCAGGACTTTTAGTTTTTCGTTTCTTATAAAATATGGCAACAATACACACTGGCAGCACAATGTTAAAGTTTTGATGTACCCTTTAAAAATGTCATATTTCAAATTTTGTTACACCTTTTTGAAAGACAGAGTAGTGCAGGCAGTGCGAGGATTTGAACCAGCGACCTTTCTATCACCTACCTGCTTCCCTAATCATTAAGGCTCCTTCATGATGAGCCTCTGTGGTCAGCCTCAAGATTAACACGTTTTGCTTTCCAGGATTTTGCTGTTTTTACAGCAGCAAAGTCAAATCACTTAAATAAACCTCCACAGTCTCAGTCTTGTGTTGCAGTTTCTGAAGAAACTGCGGGGTGATCACACGCTGAATCCGCCGCTTGAAACCGATTGAAACTTGCTTGAAAAGATGAAGTCTGAATAATAGTAAAATACTATAACAAGGGATAAGTGAGCTGAAAAGGATGTGAATCCATTTTGAATGTTTTGCATTCAGTTTAATGGGGAAATTTAAAGTTTAAGTTGAAAAAAATGTGCTGAAATGAAGTTGAATATTTTGAAAAGTATGNTGGGGAAATTTAAAGTTTAAGTTGAAAAAAATGTGCTGAAATGAAGTTGAATATTTTGAAAAGTATGAAAGATATGAGTAATCTGTTGACAAACCTTAAAATACACATCAAGATGAAGAGCATAAAATTGGTTTGAAGTTTCTATCTGTAAGCATGTGGAAGTAGTCAGTTTTCAAATATTGAAAAATTTGAAAACCACTGAGATTTCCCTTTAATTTTCCCAGAAACTATAAAATTTAGAAACAAATGGAATCCATTGGAAATAGCGGAAGACCTGAAGAATATGTTAAAAGTAGAATGACATTTTTAAGTGAAAGTATGAAGGCATGAGAGGAGTTGAAAAATTGGAAATTTTGAAAAAAGTCGATTTTTGGTTTATTATTTATTATTTAATGCAGCCTCAAGGGGGCACAAGCCAGTGTCCTCCTTGTGCCGGTCCCAAGCCCGAATA
>VXCM01009446.1:0-12829 GCA_014773175.1 Lucifuga dentata | reverse complement strand
CATTTATTCGGGCTTGGGACCGGCACAAGGAGGACACTGGCTTGTGCCCCCTTGAGGCTGCATTGGCTTACTCCATTTACAGTACATGCCTGAATTAATCGATTTGTAATCACATAATATAAGTCTGTTACTTGGATTTATGCCAATTTCAATTAATCTAACTATGGTGTTTACATTGCGTTTGAAAAGAAATATATATATAACCTTAATCTGATTATACTCAAATTTTAAAATGCAATGCAAATATATTGAATGTCTGCTTTAAATGAAAACAAATTAAGCAATTTGCCTTCTTTTTCTGTGCATGTACATGGTAAGCTTATGTAATTTGTCTAGTCAGACTCAGCTATGGCCAAAAAAAAAAAAAAAAAAAAAAAAAGATTCTGGAGACATGCTTTGTTGTTGTTTTCTATAGCAAAAGATTCATTATTGAGGATGTGAGCAACTGAAACATTTTCTTCATTGTCAAAGGAGGGAAAATATCAACATAGTGGGTGAGAGATAAATAGCAGATTCAGTTTTTGTAAGGGTTTATGCTGAGTGTGAGGGAAATACTTTTAGATTTCCTTTGTTGAGTGACTTATTTGGCAAAACACACACACACACAAACAAACAAATAAATAAATAAAAACACAAAACAAAAACCTCAAAAGTTGACTAAAAACAGATGCTGACAGTTCCAGAGTGGTTGCTTATATATGTTGCAGTAAAAAAAAAAAAAAAAAAAAAAAAGGGGGCAGTAAAAAAATACTTGCCTAGGGCCCCAGAAAGGCTAGGGCCGGCCCTGCAGCTAACATGAGAGTTAGTCAGCTAGCTTTTGCTGACTGCATACATCATAATGTACATGGGTATTTGGAAAAAAGAGAGAAATGAGAAGAATACATGACATGACTGATACCAAAGTGAGGGAAATGTGTCATGTGTCATGACAATGAGCAGTATGAATGTATGAATGTTAAATATATAATATACCATGCTTGTGTGTGTGTGTATGCGTATGTCTATATGTGCGTCTGTGTGTAAACCTTGCTTATGTAGGTGTTTCATCGATAATCACGGCTGTGTGTGTGTGTGTGTGTGTGTGTGTGTGTGTGTGTGTGTGTGTGCTGTAAGTGCACGGCCAGCCTGGCTGTATCTGTGCTGGGGGGTCTATTTCCCACAGCCCTGCTCCAGTAATCCCCTCTGGAGAGGAGCACTGCAGCTCTGTATTAAATCCTCTTGTCCTGTGGCTCTGTGGATGAAGCCAGTACTGCTGAGAGGAGGTAGTGAGCTGCACGGAGCCCTCTGGCCTCACCGAACTGTCTTTGCAAGAAGTAAGTGAAGCCCAGGCACTTAGCTGTGCCATCTAAACTACAAGTACAGAAAACAAATCCACGGCAATGTTTGGAACCACTCGTTCAGTTAAACAATAAAAGATTAGTAGACACTTCACAGTGCCTAGGAGCTAAATGTAGCAGGCTGGGAACTAAGCACTGTCCTTAAAATTCAGTGGTTTGTTAACTATGCTGTCAAACAAACTGTAAATTATGCTGGATTTTCTTGAAGTGAATATGTTACAAATGATGGGTTACTTAGTGTCAGATATGTTTTGGATGCAGGCTATGATGTAAAATGTCAATATGTTAGATTGAATGTTCAGTTATTCTTCACCTCACTGCCTAACAACAGACATCTTTTGCAGCTGCTTCAGCAGAAGTTCCATTAAATTTATGAATGCTCTACTCCCTGCTTATTCCCATCTCCTGTGACTCATCACAGTGCTTCCCAAATTGTGCATGAAATCATAGAACACACTTAGAAGTGTAGCTTAGCCTGCATTCTATAAGAGGCGTGTGTTTCCTCCTGAAAAGTGACAGCTGTTTCTATGATTACCCTTTTTTTTTTAATGTGATCTTTCCCAACACTGAAATCATTCAAAATCTGCTCATCAACATTTGTTTTCATTATCTCTCAGCAGTGACAACTGTTCCCACAACTGCTGTGGGCAAGCAGGGGTGTATCAAGTGTCTGTGGGGGCCCCAGGCAAAAAAAATTCTTGGGGCCCTTTAGAATTTTTTTTTTAATTTTTTTTTTTTGAGAGCTTACTCCAAAGTTGATGATTAGATAGTATCTCCTCTTGTCATGACAAATGGTTAAGTTTGCAGACTGTATGCATGCAGTTTTCATAATCATGGCAGGGATGGCATTTAACAGTAAATTATACACTGAAAAAAATGCTACTTTGAATTTATTTAATTTTTATATGTCAACTGGTTGCACAAAATAAATTTATTTAGATTTGTCTATATATTTTAAGTTGACTGTATTTAATAAGTAGTTTCAGTGAAATTTGTAGTTTTAGCTAAAACAAATTGAGTACATTTCACTTAAATTCCTTAGCAGGGTTTTTCCTGCATAGAAAAGGCGGCCGCCTCCGTCACTGCTGGAGCACCAATGCGATCGGCTATCGCTCCGCCCGGGGCCCTTCACAGTTCGGGGCCCCAGGCAATTGCCTGCTTTGCCTTTTCTGTTCCTCTGTTGCCTCTGTGGGCAAGCTCATGGTTTTGAAGCAGGGACCACAGTCTCCACATGGAAAACTGATGGCATCTATTTAAGCTCTGTTTTTAATGACAATATAATGCAAAGTTTTATTCTGTGAACACACATAAATGACAATGGTGTTATCAAAATTGGATGATGCCAATTAAAATTGGATGTTGCTCTGGGAAAGAATGTCTAAGATGTTATATGCTATGACCTTGATGAGGGAACACACATGACTGTCCTTCTGTTGCTGCAGCCCACTTACTGGAAAACTACTTCCCCTGAGTCCTTGCACCACTCTTAAAATGGAGAACAGACTGTATGCATGCAGTGTGTTAGTGTGTGCGTGTGTGTGTGTGTGTGTGTGTGTGTGTGTGTGTGTGTGTACATGCAGAAGAGAAACAGAGAGAGGGAGAAAAACTATTCCTCGAACAGAACAGAAATGTCCACTGCACATATTGTATCTATGTATCCACATGCTGGTTTGCATGTTTTTTTGGTTTTTTTTTTTGCATATTTTTGTGCACTACGTACATATGGTTGCATACCATGAAGTAGGGTTAGTTGATTTCTGCATGTATGTATTTTAAGTTGTTTTGAAACCTGTATGCTATTCGCTCTGGTCTGAATCAGCTGATGACTTATTTCTTTTGTGTTCTTTTTTGGTTTCGCACAAAAAAAAAAACAAAACAAATACCAAAATATATCAACAAAAGCCACGTGAGAACACTTTCTCTGCTCATTGGTCAGAAATGTCTGGGGGAAGAATTTAGAAAAGTAATATGGAAAGAAGTTTGGATAGTTAAATCCAATTGAACTGGAATAACCGGATGAGAATGAGAAATAGTGCAATTCTTTCATGTAGTTAGTATATTTGAAGGAAACAAGTGAAAATGAGCTTCAGATAAATACTTGTGGTTGCTCTTTTGCACTTCACAGCAAAATTATCCTTTAAGACTTGTGCTGAAGACTGAGTGGATTCATCGTCTTGAAGATGAGACCCAGACTTGCAGACTTCATTATCAGTTATTAGTTTTCAACGTCTCCTAAAATCACTAACCATCACTGAAAAATAGCATTTCATTACTTGACTTTTCAGCCACAAATGGACAAGTCGACTATAACAAATCTTTTCTTTCAGCTTCTTATTTCAACTGTTCTACACTTAGGCTGCATGGGTGAATTATGGCAAATGTTTTAATGCTGCACTTTTAAAGTAGTGGTAATGGTTTACCAATCTCACGATCAAGTAGAAAAACATTAGCCACTGACTGTATATTTAATTAGACACCACACAGACACACACATAATCACAAAGCTTTTTGCATGTATGACACATTTTCTACTTTTATGTTCATAAAGGATGGATTTTCATTGCTAGAATCCAAAAAACATAGTTATGAGGTTGTGTTATGCATGATTATTCACGTAAATGACAGAAAACTAGTATATATTTTACTTAAACACACACATTGAAAAAACACATACATACACATATGTAAATGCAGTGGAAAAAACTGTGCAGAAAGCAACATACAATGCAAATGCTGGCCTTTGCATGGGCTTTTAAAGTGAAAATCAATGTTCATATATTTGCATGAGTATGTGTGTGTATGGGTATATTTGGCTCCCTCCCTGCCTATGTCAGTATATGTTGCTTACAAATGTGCAGGCATGTGAATGAATCAGTAAGATCACAGCTGCTTGTTGTAATGAAGTATCTGTGTCCTGTATCTGCTCTGGCAAAGCTCACCTGCACTGTCCTGCTGTCAACTCCCTTCTTCTTCTGAATACCGTCCCCCAACTCGGGGAGTAGACACTCTCTGACCTTTGAACCACTTGCAGAGGGCTGCCTGATTAGTTGCAGTGACACACCATGCTCTCTTCCTAACACCTCTAGCATAGCTGCACAAACGCTTCCTGATTTGGCTAGTGTGCACACAGACAAGAAAAAGAACATCTGGTGTTTTCAGCTCCATGGTTGATGCTGGAGTCCTTTTACATCTCAAAGTATTTATTTGCCACTGAATCGGGCTAAGGCAATGTTTATGCTGGTGGACAGCATTTTTCAGTTCACACATAAGGGTCAGAAAGTGTGTTTATTTTGGGTCTATCAAGCCTGAAGAAACACAAACCAGACCTTATTCTGCAAAATGTAAACCCATCAAAAAATACTCATCACTGTTAAAGACATCTCTGCTGCTCTATTATTGCTTTTTGGAGAAACTGACAAAACAATGATGCTATTATTTACTGTCTTTCAATAAAAATTAAAATTGTGATTAATTTTTGTTAAGTGAAAGTTGGCCATACAAATTTCATGTCTTAATGAATCGCTTCTTCCAAAATTGATCTTTGCACAATTATAAAACTTATACTGTATGTCTTTATATTGATATTATAAACATAGTTATACTTTCTAAAGTATATAATGTATATAAGATGTAGACGTTTTATAATTGTTGTACATTTCATTCTATTCTTCCTAAGGTACAAATCATAGTACTTGTACTGCATTGCATTTTATTGTATCATAGTGCATTATATTCTATCCAATTACACCATACATATTTTGAAACTCTGTAGTGTGAATCCTTCACCATGACAAGATGGTATGTATCATATCGTATTGTATCCTGTAACATCATGTCATCTGCTGCAGCTTCAGGTGATGCTGCTTCAGAATGAAAGGTGCAGAGATGTTAACTGGGTTTAAGGACTGAGAGGATTACTCGGGCCTTTGCTGCTGCCAGCCCCTCTCACTGGGTCACTCAGGCTGGCTATTTGGCAGCTGTACAGCACAGCCAGTCAGAGAGGAAAAGTGTGTGTGTGTGTGTGTGTGTGTGTGTGTGTGTGTGTGTGTGTGTGNTGTGTGTGTGTGAGAGAGAGAGAGAGAGAGAGAGAGAGAGAGAGAGAGAGAGAGCACCAGTTCCCTAACCCCGATCTTCAAGAGACTTAGGATTAAGAGAACACCATTCACAGAGAACTAGTCAGACAGAGTAAAGCCAAAAGATGACACAGGAGATTGCAAACTGTGCAACTGTGCCAACTCCCATTCTCAGCACCCAATCTGTTCTTTCTGTCTGACTCGCTCTCAATTCTTCCCCCACTTATGAGCTGCTACAAGCCAAAGCTGTCTTTGAGGCACAATCAAAGTCTGCTTTCTGATGAGTACCTCTGATTGGCATGCAGGGCCACCACAAGGTAATTGAGCTCTACTCATAACCTACAGAGCCACAGTCTGTACTGGCAACACATCAGTTACTACAGACAACAAAGGTTGAATTATTACAACACAATAACTTGCTTAGTCTTGGCAGTAAGAGGGCAGGTCAAATGCTGTTAAGATAACTGAGCATTATAAGGACAGAAGGAGGGACGTGATGGAGGGTGGGTTACAGGTTTTGCTCTGAGCCCATAACAGAGTCCAGAGAGTGGGCTTGGCAGTGAACCATACGTCCCTTGATGATGGTACTGCAGTCACATGGCATTTTTCGTCTTCGCTGGTTTACTATGTGCCCAGCCAATCCTTCTATCCAGGACATGTCATGTCCACATTGGACTTTTGGCTCTGAGACTCAAGCTGATCCAACAGCTAACAAACTGGAGTAAATAATTCAGATCATCCATGAATGAATGAGTTACAATACCAGCATTTGCTGAGATGTTCATGCACGTGCCATTTGCTGTAATGTAAAGTCTGCTGATGCTGAATGTATGTGACACAAAATAAAGCTTGTCAACAAGTTAACTGCTGCAACCTCCTCATCTGATCTCCATTCACACGCTCACACACCCTCACGCATACAGAAACTAAATATTGAAATCCATGTGCAGAAGATCTCTGATCCCACCATGAAAATACTCACTATGTTTATTTCCTGCTTGCCAATAATGACAGGCAGACTGAGCTCCACATGTGCCACATCCTCCTTGTGCTGATCCTGCACCAATTAATTTCATGAATGACTAACTTGCATTGGGAAACAAACTCCCAATGGCTCCAGGATTACATCACTAGCCCCCATCCTGACAACCCCAGAGGAGTGGCACAGCCAGGAAAAGCTGCAGGATAATGCAATGAAAAGCACAAAGCCTTGTGCAGCTTTCTGTAATGCATAAGAGGAGAAAATAATTATGGCCCAGGGCTTAAGATTAAGGTGAGCAAACAGGTTTCCATTCCAAAACCAGTGCAGGAACTACACATTATTGGGTTAAACTTCATGTTTAAATTAACACTGGCTGTCACCATGCATTTCCATTTGACTCATTTAGATGGGGCTATCATCAAGAATACATCGAGATATGCTTTTGAGTGGTAGAATGCCTGAGCTGTTGCAGGAACAGTGCTATTACTGTTACACTTGTCCTAGAAACAAGCCTACAAGCACAACTACTTGCTGAATTTAAATTATGATGAGCTGACAGGATGGAGGTTATGGAAGAATGTATCAGAGAAAGCTATTGCTATGTTGTCTAAAATGTTGATTAGTTTTGGCATGGGTAGAGATAGATGGCCTGCCATCTTTTCATTATTTATCTGGAACACCCGGAGAGAGGCCATGGAGACAGGCTTGAGCAGGCAAAGCGTAATTAAACTTCCACAGGCAGGTCATGTGCTGTTAAACGCTTTCCCACCATTTCTCATTACTTAAACAGTGTAGTCCGAATGATATGCTGTCACTGGGCAAGTTAATTGGTATTTGGTGAGGGCAGTATGGCAGCATTGTCTCTGACATGTGTCGTAGGCTCTCTGGGACCATGAGAGAACTGCACATTATCTGACCCTGATTAAGAACACAAACTCTTTGGGTTAGTCAGCTTATACAGTAATTTCAAAGCTTTCTGCCCTGCTTAACCTTTGCAACTATAATTCTTAATTTCTGCTACATCAAGTGCTGTTCATTGAATCCAGCTTATGATGTGAATTAAGGGAAAAGCGCTGTGTAAATCATGAGTGGGCATTATAAGCGAGGTGACAAGCACAACATAATGAGCTAAAATCTGAGCCAGAATAGCATTATGCCTGCATCCAAGTGCTATTGCTTCGCAAATCAAAAATGTATACACAGGCCAACCTTTTAAGTGACTATTTTTTTACTGTTCCAGGACAACATGATGACCATTTAAAACTGAAAAGCTTTAAACGCCACAGAAAATACTGTGTGTCTCTTTGACCTTTGAGTTTGTGTTTCTGGTGCTTGTCTTACCACCAAAGTAGGAGCCGTCTGATAGCTTGGTTTCCTTATTTCCTTTGGTTAGGACACTGACCACCCCATGCTGGATGAAGTACATTTTCTTGCCGATGGTACCCTCTCTGATGATGTAATCTCCAGGCTGGAACACCTCGAACCTCAGCTTGGTGAGCATGGAGGTAACAAAGTTGGGATCGGCGTTGGCAAAGAGCGGCATGGAAGCCACCAGTTTTCGACAGTTAAAGTTGATGATTTCCTGTGTGTGTACACAAAACATAAATAATTTAATACCTTACATAAATTATTATCAAATAAGTTACATAACCTATTACTGAAATTATCAGACAACTTGCCTTTCACAAATTTACATAAAAACTTTATATACACATACTGTTAAAACCAAACGTGAATTGATACCTCAACAAATGTTTTTCCACCCTGTACTTGTCTAAGAGTACAATGAATTAATGAATAAAGTATATGTGGACTGAATTGAGGGGACACACAAGCTTTTTTCCGCATCAAAGCTACATGTGCAGCAGATTCAAACCCGACACAAACGCTCATCCCACCTCTCGCAGAGGCTCGTTCAACTCTCCCAGGATGCTTTCCTCGTCAAACATCTTGCCCTGGTAACGGTGCTCATAGTAGTCGTGGATTCTCTGCCTCATATCTGCCGGCAGCTTGTGGAAGGACATGTATTGCTCCACCTGTTTGTACTGCAGGGACACACACACACACACACACACACACCAAAAAAAAAATAAGGTCACTCAAATGGNCTGCAGGGACACACACACACACACACACACACACCAAAAAAAAAATAAGGTCACTCAAATGGTATAGTACTCTAACATCATAACACTGACACTTAAATCCTCTCAAATCTGGAACAGGACTGCTGTAATAAGACCTGTTCTGGTTGTTAGTCAGCAAAGTTATCCAGACACAGTGAATCTGCCTTTGAAACAGGCCCTCAGGTGGTACTGAGGTCAGACACACAAGGAAATGGAAACAGACATATAAAGGTCATTCAGGTTCCTGCAGGGTACAACTAACAAGGTCGCATTTTCCAGTCTTCTTTATGCCTTGTACGGTCCATCATTCTCCTTCCAATGTCAAAATATGCAGAATGAAATATGATCAAGTATTCAATCTTTGTTGCAAGCACATTGAATAGCATTTATATGGCCTTTCTGAATGTATTGGAAAATCAGCAGTAATGTAGTAGTAGTAGTAGTAGTAGTACTAAATAAGCAGCATTAAGGGTTTTTGAAGTGTGCACTCATACACCCACAGGGAATTTAAGATGCTTTGCAGCACATTATGGACTAGTTGAAACTAAACTAGTTTGACAGTTGAAACGCGCGCGCGCACACACACACACACACACACACACACACACACACAAATATGGCATTATTCAATAAAAGATCCTTTTCCAGTTCAACTGTGTAACAAAACACAATAATATAGAACAATAATTTAACCATTTATATCAATGTCAGCCTGCTTATTGGCTTATTCCTCACAAATTTATTGAGCACTGTAGAATCTGTATTGTTTCCTGTCTGAGCAGCAAATTAGACATGAGAAATATGGAAACTACACAACATAATGTTATGGAAACTCAGTCAGGTCAACTGGATTCAAGTTTTTAATTCTGAAATGTTTCACTATCCATCCAAATGATTTAATCAGAAAAGATCATTTTCTGACTGACAAAGTCATTTGGATGAATGGTGAAATGTTTCAGAATTAAAAACTTGAATCCAGTTGACCTGAGTTTTCATACAACATATCTACCTGCCTGGATGGCTTCTTCAATACACAACAATACATAGTAGTTACATGCAGAAATTACAGTGACAACCCTGTGTTATTTTCAACTTAAATACTAAATCAAAAACATTTGTGAAAAAATAAAAAAAAGTTAATATATATGAAACCCATTACAACTAAAGTGAAAGTAAAACTAATGAAAATTCTAAATCGGGATCTTAACTCTGCTGTGATTATACATCTGAGAGCTGTGTGTGTACGTGCGTGTTTATGTGCGTGTGTTTGACATTATCCTTCACTGATTGTATAGGATGCAGAGAGGCAGATCAAAGCCCCTCTGGTAGCTCCTCAGGAATAATAACAGGTAAAAATTCTTGACCCTCAGTGAAAGAATAAGAAATTAATTCACAGTGTGACAATGAAGGTACTTTGATCACTATCACCAAACAACCTTAGCTCTATATGACAAGGCTAACCTCAGATGTCTTCCTCTTTGTTATCCAACTTTAATACCCTCTTCATCACTAATCTTATAGGAGATCATCAAAAGGACCATCTTACTGAAATATAACTCAGTAAATAAGAGTAGCTGTGTCATACCAGGCTGATTATAGATCATGTCCGCATTGTGGATAATAACATTACCAGCAACCTACCTATCTGCCTTCCTACCTACCCACCTATCTAACTAAAAAAATCAGTTCAGCTCTAAGGAATATCAGGTGAGATATTTGACATTATGTGTTGATGCTCTGTGAGATGGAAAAAAAATGGTATTTTCACAAGGAAGAATAAGAGACAAAAATGCTTTTAGATATCCAGTCTCTACACCTCTTTGGAGAGAGAGAGAGAGAGAGAGAGAGAGAGATAAGATGTAACATGGCAAAAAGTTTTAATCTTTATCCCCAAAATCCCCTTGAATAAAATGGAGCATTTACTCATCTGATGATGAAATACTTTAGAGTCCATTCACAGAGATGGAAAGCTCTAGAAAACAATCAGACATCTCTAGCTGCCGTCTCCCTCTCTGCTGACTGTGATGAGTAGTGCAGTGAACACTGAACAAGCTTGTCTGTGTGAAGATGACAGGTGTAACCTACATTCTGCATCTCTTGAAATGTCTTTATGTATCCTGCATGAGACATGTCATAGCATGGTACTCTCAAAGGCGTGGATTTGCAGAAAGTCTCCAAAGTTTTTTTTTTTTTTTTTTTTAACATTCATAAAAATGTTGTCATCTACTATGTCTTCAGATTTGGAGCATGTTAATGATTTAATCCTCCGAACATGGAAGGGCATCAGTTACATGAACAAACTCAAGTTGTTTTATTGCTTTTATACTGGGATGTGTACTACTGTAGTACATAACTCAGTGTCTCTCTCAGAGACATTTCTTATTTACCAAACACTGCAGAGTCTCAGAGGATGAGCTGACAGGGATGTACAGACACAGACCGGAGGAGAGGGGACGGCGCTCTCCTGTCGCTCTGATGGGCTGATAACACCCCCTGTGACAGGAAATTATCTTATTGCTGCACAGACCCCATCACACTGCTACCAGGAAGATCCTCGCTCTGCTGCTCTACTTTGCTAAATCAAATCACAGTCAGCATTAAGGAGGTAATCACGCCTCCATCATGGAGCAGCATCCAAATCTCTCACGCCACTCGAAAAATTGGAAGATTGAGGCTGCAGGGAGTCATGCAAAATCCAAGCAACACAGATTTCTNGCCACTCGAAAAATTGGAAGATTGAGGCTGCAGGGAGTCATGCAAAATCCAAGCAACACAGATTTCTCTTTCTTTCTTTCTTTCTTTCTTTCTTTCTTTCTTTCTTTCTTTCTTTCTTTCAACTCAGCAGAGTAGGGCTACCCTGTGTGGTTGACAAATTGATTTTCTAGGCAGATGCATGTCTGAAAGTGGGGATATACTTCAAAAGCTGAAACAAAAGAATAGGCCGGTAAACACTTCCTGTTTACAGGATAGTCTTTAAGAACTGTCCTTTGTCTGCTCTACTTCTGATACTTCTCCCTGGCCGTGATTGGTCCAAATATCACCTGATGAATTTTTGCATACTGTACTGCCAAGCCAGCTGTCTGCTTACTCTTCCATTAATGCAGAACAAACAAACAAGCATGTACTCTATGGGCTGCTTCCTGTGTGGAGAGCACACTTATGACCTGGTTTGGTACGGCTCCACATGGCTCGGTAGGATTTGCCAGCAGCGGATAAAATGTCTTTATTTTAAAATGCATATACAGTATAAGCAAAGTAAATGAGTTACTGTAACTTAGCTTTCTCTCAATATCTTACAGTAAAACATGAATATTTTCTTAGTATCTTCCACTTTTGGCAATATTAGAGGCATACTCCACTGAATTATACAGAACCACATCTAGAGTGCTTCATGCACTTTTATTTCAAAGTCTTCACACTTACATGGCCATCTTTGGTCTATTTCCCCATTTCTACCTTTATTTTTCTTTCTGTCCCCTTACTCTTTTATCATGCTTTTTATTTTTTTCAATTCCCTTCTCTCTCAAGCAGTCTCTTGCACTCCAACTGCATGCAAATTTTGACCAAATAAAACATGAATAATTCATTTCCCAAAAGAGATGTCAGCCACTTAATTATACTTTCTAAACATTTATTTTGTCCCACTCTTTTCTGCCTCCTTCTCTCCAACCCAGACAGAAGTTGTGGGTTATTTGCTAGGCTAACAACAGCCTTCAAATTTTCTACCCATGCATTACTACAGTCCTGATTATACACAGTGGCTATTTTTTCTGCTTAAGAACAGTGATTCAGACCTTTGCATTTTGGATTACGTTTGTAATAGTATATGTTGTCCCCAAATGAGACAGAGCCCAAAACCAGTCCTGCGTTTGGATGGTGATATAATTTATCAACTTATAGGGTCAGGTATAAGTTTATCATAAGAATTTGGCATCAAACAGCCAACAAAGTGGTGAAAATCAGTGGGAAACTTGGGCGACTTATGAGATACCTGAGATAACACAGGTTAATATGTCATATAATCTCCAACTGTAATGTGATTAACAACATACTCAGGCTGCTGAAAAGAACAAACAGAAGTGTTTATGCCTGCCTTCAGTTAACCGACCCACAGCATTATTGGGGTTTGAAAACAATACAACCATAGCAATTTATGTAAAATCACTTTACATATGTTTTCTTTAGCTCAATTACAAGCAATATAAACACAATATATGGTTAATATTTGCCATTTACCTGGCAACAGGTGCAGGCAACAGAGGTGATGAGGAAGTGATGGGCAAGTTTGGCATCCAGGATAGGAACGCTGAA
>VXCM01009445.1:0-12843 GCA_014773175.1 Lucifuga dentata | reverse complement strand
GGGGGGATCTGGGGGTGTGCCTCAGGGTGTGTGCGCCTGGCCTGTTCTTCTGGTGGTATGCTTGTCTGCTCCAATGGTGGATGTCCTTCCTGGCTCTTGGACTCTTCCGTTGTCCTGGTTCTCTCCTATCCCCCTGGGGCTCTGTGTCCTGGGTGTCTTTCTGTCTGGGGTGTGCCACCCGGCCATGTGGCTTCTGTCGGGCTTGGAGAGGTCCTCGTGCTTTGGTAAGGTTCTGTGTTTAGGTCCCAGCCCGACACACCAGCTGCAATTGTGATCCAATCTTAAGTAGTGATCTGAGGTTCTGGATCTGAGGTTGCTGGACCAGTGTTTGAGGCGTCACCACCACTTACTGCTGGGTGTTCTCAGGGGGATCAGGACTCTGGGGATCTGGATTTGGTGCATGGAACTTCACAATGTAAATGACCAGACTGTTTATTGCTGTCACTGTTTGCTTATGTGTTGTCCTTTTGTCCTGGTCTGCTGTGTCGTAGGTTTTTAGCCTCTTTGGTGTTTCACAGATTAAACCACTACACTGGTTATTACTGGTTATTACTGGTTATTACTGTCACTACTCATCTGTATGTTTTTGTCTTTGTGTTGTTGTTCAGGTGTTTAGCCCTCCTTGATAAAAAATGTTTGTTAGATTTAAATAAAGCATGATAGGTTGGTCAAGGAGAGCCGGTGAAGGTCACACACTCACACACACACTTACGCACTATATTGTATGTTCTGTCTGTTGCTAGATCAAATTGCATTTATATATATATATATACACACACAAAACGGTTTATGCCAATCTTGGCATATACCACAACTATATATGCAGACAGATGGAAAAAGAAACAAAAAAGAAAAAAAAGTAGAAAGAGAAAAAAAATTCAAGTAGTTCAGAAAAGAGGTTTCAGAAATTAATTAAAATATCTTGAAAAGCTGAAGCTTTATTCAGAATGTTTTTCTGTCAGGAGTCAGGTTTTATTGTGAGAGTTTGTTTTTTTTTAATCAAGTTACTGAGATTTCTGTTAATATTGTACAAAATTATTATCATCTCATACTTACACAATCATCCAGTAAATGTTGTTATGTAATTGTCATAGTTTCTGTTCAAACAGGATGTTCAAATAGGAGTTATATACAGAAGTGTTTGAAAAAGTATTATAAACTATTAAAAAGTATATATTTTATTTTAGAAATGTAATGTGGTAAAGTAAGATGGTTACAAAAATATAAATGCGCAAATAAATTACAGATCATAAACAAAAATATTTAAGTACTGTAATTAAATGTTTTTAATTCACTACCTTAAACCAGTTTCTGACTTTTTTAAAAAATCATAATTGAATTATGACAATATCAACATCACCTGCAAAATACAAACACCAATAATAACCATAATGTTTTACTTATTTATGTTGTATGGAGGGACGTCTCAGCCAATGAGGACAAAGTTGAGACCAAATGCAGCAAATGAGTTTTGTGAGAAATGTGGAGCGCTGATAAACAGCAGGGGGTTGTGACCTTTATTCAGGGATCATGACCTTTAGTCTGTCTTTGTGTTTGCCAGTGGTGTGTGTAGGAGTGGCAGAAGCTTCCATTGTGTTGATGTTGATCTTCTTATGGAGAAGAGTCCACATGGCGATCGCCCTGCTCAGAGAGGCCAGCAGGTATGATGTACAAACTGCCGTCATGTGACCTTCATGTTCTCTGTCACACGTCACATGTTACAGATAGTTGTTGTTGTTCTTATTGTTTCTTTCTTTAAACAGAGCCATCAGTCACATCACGTCCACCCTCTTTTATCCACTCATCACCTTCCTCTTGTTGACTGTCTGCATCTGTTACTGGGCTGTTACTGCTGTGTATCCTCCACCACACACACACACACACACACACGCAAATGTTTGCTAACAGTTTTACTTCAGAAAATAAAGCAGCACAGACTGATTTCTTTCATTCATTTCTTTAACCTTCATTGTATAATCAGTCACCTGGCGTCCTCAGGTGAGGCAGTCTACAAAGTCATGTCTCCTGAAGGTAACTGCTCCTACGCCAACGCCACCTGTGACCCTGAGGTACATGACTTTTCCTATTAACTTTTTCCTCCACCTGAAGCCATGAAGCTTTAGATTCACCTCTTATCCAGACTCATGATGTTTTCAGATCTGTAGATTGTTTGTTCTGGTCTGAATCAGATCTGTAGATCGTTTGTTCTGGTCTGAGTCAGATCTGTAGATCGTTTGCTCTGGTCTGAATCAGACTAAATTGTTGGTTTTGTTCATTTTCACATAGGAAAACATCCAATCAAACCAAAATATATCAGCAAAAGTCATGTGACAACACTCTCTCAGCTCATTGGTCAGAAATGCCTGGCGGTGGGAGAGAGGAAATAGGGATACTATTATCAGATTTCATGATATGATAAATGATAAATTGACTGTATTGTACATAATCCATTAATCTCTCTTTCTGTCTCAGACTTTCAGCAGAACCAACATGTCCACATCAGCGTCCTGTCTCAGCTCCCAGTGCACATTTGCGTTCTATGGCGGCGAGACGCCTTACCACCGCTACCTGTTCCTGCTGCAGCTGTCCAACCTGCTGGTCTTCCTCTGGCTGGNGACGCCTTACCACCGCTACCTGTTCCTGCTGCAGCTGTCCAACCTGCTGGTCTTCCTCTGGCTGGTCAGCTTCAGCTTGGCCCTGCAGCAGTGCACGCTGGCCGGCGTGTTCGCCACCTACTACTGGGCCAAGAGGAAGCCTCAGGACATTTCGCCCTGCCCCCTCTATGCATCCTTCAGCAGGGCAATATGGTAAAGTCTGTACGCTTCATCTGACCCTGCCCACCTGACTTCAGTCTGACATCGGTCTGGTCACAGACCTCATCAGGAGGCAAACATGTTCATACCTTATCAGAATGTCCACCTGGAAAGTGGGGCAAAAAGATGCTGTCATTACAGAGGGATGGTGTGTGTGTGTGTGTGTGTGTGTGTGTGTGTGTGTGTGTGTGTGCCATATGAACAGGAAAAACAACATACACTTTTACTTGGGAGAGAAGAGCGGTTACTAACAGGAATTCCATGTCATGTGTCTTTTTGTGATTTCCACTCAGGGGTTATAAATGGGAATAACAGGTCACAGTTTCACTTTCACTTCTCTCTGTGGAGTGTATGACTCCAGACACGGACACCCCCACACATACTTGGATTGGTGGACAGGGGGGTTTACACCACCTTCTGAAACTCTGACAGACATGTAGGAGAAATCATACTGCAGCCTTAAAGGACCATGCTGGTGACTTTGCATGTATGAGCCCAACAAAAACACCCCTCATACATATTATGTTATTGCGAACCATTTTTTAAAACATGAACTGTATTTTAGTTTTCCTGTTATGCTGCTAAATCCCCTAATCATTCAAAAATAAACCCACCTTAAAATTTAATGTTTGTCCTGCTGACACTTGATTGTAGAAGAAACGATCATTTTAATTTCTCAATAAAAACCCTCTTCTCCTGGGACTATATTACCTGGCGGAGACATAGATTTTATTCCATGGAGTTCCATGTTGGATCAGTTAATAGTATCTTCAATAAAAAATAGAATAGACATGTGGCTCTCTGTGATCGATTATTCATCTCAAGCATGTTTCAATCTACAATTTGATTCTTATAGCGTAATAAACTGAAGCCAATGAGAGTCTGGAAGGTAGGAAAAACAATTCTAATATTTACTGCTCAAGTAGTTTGTCTTGTGAAATGGTTTGCAGTAATGTAACATGTACGTTACATTAATCCAAACCATGTATGTATTTATTTGGCTCAAACATGAAAAATCACTGGTATGCTCCTTTAAGGCATGCTTCCTGCAAAGATTGCACGTAAAATGTTCAAGATTTATCACTTGTCAGATTTTATGCTGTAAAATCATTCATATTTCTTCTTTGATGTCAAAGTGGTAATGTGTTTTCTTCTACCATGAGCACATATGTGATGTTTGTCACGTGAATGACATGCGTGTGCTGTGTCTCCAGGTATCATACAGGCTCTTTGGCACTTGGAGCTCTGATCCTGTCTGTGTTGCAACTTTTACGAATAACACTGGAATACCTGGAGCAGAAACTAAAAGGTGATTTACACACGCTCCCAGACTGCTCATCATGTGTGTGTGTGTGTGTGTGTATTCATGTGTGTGTATTTGCGTGTGCGTTCATGTGTGTGTGTGTATTGTATTCATGTGTGTATATATGTATTTGTGTATGTGTGTGTGTATTTGTGTGTGTGTGTGTGTGCGTGCGTGTGTGCGCGTGTGTGTGCGCGCACGTGTGTGTGCGTGTGTGTGTGTGTGTGTGTGTGTGTGTGTGTGTGGGTACCAGCAGCAGCCTGTCCAGGTTCATGCTTTGCTGTTTGAAGTTCTGTTTCTGGTGTCTGGAGAAATTCATCCGTTACCTGAACCGTAACGCATACATCATGGTGAGTTGGTTAGAACGGTAATGTTAAACGAGCATACTGGTGGTTTTGCATGTTTGAGCTTGATAAATATATCCTGCATACATGTCAGATTCATGCCAACCGTTTTCTGAAACATACTACTTGAGCGGTAATATTAGAATTGTTTTTCCTACCTTCCAGATTGCCATTGATTTCAGTTCATTTCCATACAACATAAACATCAACTTTGTTGATACTTGAAACGTGCTAAGATAAATAATCCATCACAGTCAAAGTTACTGAATTTTCTCTCCATGAAGAAAAGGTTTGTCTCCACCAGGAGAAGAAATTAAAATGACCAGGCCTTTCACATTCAGACGTACGTGTTGAATTTTAAGGTGGGTAAATCACCTGATCATTTGATGTGGGTAGTATTTATTGGGCTCAAACATGTAAAATCACAGGTATGGTCCTTTACGCATCAGTGGTATGAGTGTTTGGCTAAAATAATCTACATAACAAAATGATCCTAATTGATTTTAATATGAAGTAACATTAATTTTAAGAAAAGTCACACTGGATGACTGTTTTTAAATCTTTTTTATTTTTTATTTTTTTTGCTAACCCATATAATCCAGTTTCACCAGATGGATCATTCAAGGGCCATGCCATCCGTTTTGCATGTTTGAGCCTTGTATATTCAGTTTTCATACGTTACGTTACTGACAATCATTTCCCAAAGGATAAAACCGTATTTCAGCTTTCCTGATATTTTGCAAAATCTCTTAATCTTTCAAAATCAAATATTCAAGTGATACACCCACCTTAAAAATCCATGTTTCTCCTGCTAATAGTTACACAGCCTTATGAAGTCACGGTCCTTTAAATTTTTCCATAAACGCAGGTCTTCTTTTGGGACTATATTCCCCGGTGGAGGCATACATTCACTCCACGCTTTTTATTGAGCTTAAACACTAAAATTACATAACCTATAAAAAAAACCTGAATACACGTCTTGTTGGTGATGATGGATTACCTATCCCAAGAATGTTTCAAGTATCAACAAGTTGATTTTAATAGCAGAATGAACTGAAACCAATGGAGGTCTGGAAGGTAGGAAAAACATTTTTAATTCACCGTTCCAGCAGTATGCTTTGGGAAATGATTGTCAGTAACGATATGGATGAAAGGTGTATGAAAATTGAATATATGAGGCTCAAACATGCAAAATGGGTGGTATGGTCCTTTAAAGCGTCACCGTTCATGTGTAATTTTAAAGTCCCACTGAGGTGGTTTTTCATAGGGAAGGTGTGTTTTGTCACCTCTCCACTAGATGGCGATCTACGGTAAGAACTTGTGTGCATCAGGCAGGGACGCCTTCTTCCTGCTGATGAGGAACGTGGTCAGGTAAACGTCCTTCATGCCGCACAGGTCAAAGAACGAGCTGACCGACTGAAACATTAGTGTTATTACAAGGAAAACTGTGCAAACTCACGCTATCTTGTGAATATATTGTTGTGAAAATCTAAAGACTTCAGTGTGTTACGCTGAGATCAAACAGGAATTTCAGCCAGTAGAAATATTTTCCAGCACATATTCAAGGATTTAAGGAACTTTATTGTCATCTCACCACAGCCACTTACAATTTGCAAGTACAACGCCACAAATATGATAATAGTAGAAAAATAAGTGAATAAAAATGTCAAGTAATAAATAAAGGAAAAATAAAGAGTTTGAACATAATTTTAGGGAGACTTAGCAGAGTGCAGTGGTGTAAAGTAATGAAGTAAAATACTTACAGTAAATAAGGTTTTTTATTTTTTTAGAGAATTTGTACTTTGCTTGAGGATTTCTACTTTTGTATTTACTTTTACTTCACTTCATCTGAAATAAAGTAAACACAGATGCCGATCAGCCACAACATTAAACCAGCTGCCTAACATTGTGTAGGTGCCCTCGTGCTGCTAAATCAGATCAGATGGACTCCTCAGATCTCTGAAGGTATCCTGTGTATCTGCACCAAGACGTTAGCAGCAGATCCTTTAAGCCCTGAAGTTGTGAGGTGGGGTCTCCATGGATCAGACTTGTTTCTCCAGCACATCCCACAGATGCTGGATTGGATTGAGATCTGGGGAATTTGGAGGCGGAATCAACACCTTCAACTCTTTGTCATGTTCCTCAAACTGTTCCTGAACAATGTTAGCAGTGTAGCAGGATGTGTTATCCTGCTGAAAGAGGCCATGACATCAGGGAATACCGCTGCATGAAGGCTGGACTTGGTCTGCAGCCATGTTTAGGTGCTACGTGTCAAAGTAACATCACATGAATCAGAACCCAAGGCTTCCCAGCAGAACATCATCAGATCATCACCCTGCCTCCGCCGGCTTACCTTCTTCCCATAGTGCATCCTGGTGCATCTCTTCCCCAGGTAAACCACGCATACACACCTGGCCGTCACATGATCTCAGAGAAAACCTAGAGAAAGCTCTTCTGTGTGATCAGACCAGACAACTAGCCTTCACTCCCCACAACCAGCAATGAGACTCAGACACAATGACCCTGTCACCGGTTCACCGGTCGTCCTTCCTTGGACACTTTTGCTAGGTACTGACCTGCATACCAGGAACGCCCCACATGACCTGCTGTTTTGGAGACGCTCTGACCCAGTCTTCTAGCATCACATATTGTCAAAGTGGCTCAGATCCTCACGCTGCACATTTTTCCTGCTTCATCAACTTCTAGAACTGTTGACTTGCTGCTGATACATCCTTGATGTTATTCACTTCACCTGTCAGAGGTTTAATGTTGAGGCTAATCGATGTACACTTACTCAGTTCCTTTTGGAAAACACAAGTTCGTTACTCGCTAAAAACATTACTTCTGAAATGATCACGTGGACACGTGCAGTCACACGTGCTTGGTTAGAACCAATAAAGAGACCAAGAAAGAAACCAAGGCAAGAGACCAAGGAAGACATGATCAGGAATATTCCATGTGATAAGGAATATTTTTCAAACATCATGTAAACACCATAATTAGACTAAAATCAGCATAAATCAGAATAATCTCACTCTGAGTAACAGGCCTGGATTCCGTGATTGTAAATGGATTTATTCAAACATGTTATAATCAGAGGAAAATGCCTCTACATGTGTTTCCTCACCTAGTGACTCTGCTACTATGATGACAAGTCATGTATGTTTTCAGAGAAACATGGAATCTATTAACTCTATCAAATACTGAGAATGAGAAGCACATGCACATTCTCATGCTGAGTTTATCCTGTTGAGCTTCAGCTGTCCGTCTTCTCCCCTGCAGGGTGACGGTGGTTGACAGGCTGACGGAATTCCTCTTGTTTCTGAGCAAAGTGCTGATTGCAGGAGGAGCAGGTTAGTCTTTCCAAATTCTCCCATCTTTGACATGTGAGCTCTCATTGGTATTTTATATTCAGTTGAAGAGAGATTTCTGTTTCAGTACAACATGACTGTTTAACAGACACACCGTGTTGTTTTTTTTTTGTTGTTTGTTTGTTTTTTTTTCAGGTGTGGTTGCCTTCTTCTTCTTCACAAGGAAAATCTCCATTATGCAGGATGAAGTGCCTGATCTGAACTACTACTGGCTCCCCCTACTGGTCAGAGTAACAATCACACATGAAATTATACGATCTCTAATCACGCTCAGTCACAACCCCCAATGCTTTGTGAATCCGTGTCTAACGAAGACATCACTCTGTGATGTTTGATCTGTGTGGGGGTGAAATGGGGCAAAAAAAAACAAAAAAAAAAAATCAACGGCCCTGGACTTGAAGCCTTGGCCAGCCCACTCCTTTGACACATTATTGTTCAAAAACATCTATGAACCTTCATCAGGTAAAGTTGTATCTCACCTGAACCTCTGAGTCAAACAGCTGTAACATACAAACCTGCTGACGGTATAAAACATACATCTCTGACTTGATTTTTAATAGATTATTGAGTGCAATATTTATGCAATAAAATCCAGACCAACCAGGAGCCAGAAACCACCTACACCAAACCAACCACCAGATGGCAGCAAAAACAGACCATTTCAACAGCAAAACACGAAACTGAATAGGAACATAAATTACTACGTAAAATGAAATAAGAACCTCAAAGCTTAACCTTTCTTGACAGAAACAGCAAATTCTCTTTTATAGAACATGCAAATATCAATTAAGGTACATAAACAAAAGCTTTCTATTTGGAAAAACAAGTATCTAAAATTACTTAGAAAAGTTATGTTAAACACAGCAACATCAATGAACATAGCTGTAGGACAAAGGAGGTTTCAGGTCCAATGCAGGTATATTTAAATATAAAAATCAGAAGCCTGTCAGATGTAAAGACGTCAGGTCGTCTGTGGGTCCAACATGGACAGTGTTACTGAGAAGTTCCAAAGGTTTTTTAATCACTCTGAAAGCAGCAGTGGTTTCTATAACCATGTATATATGTATTTTATAGACGGTGGTGATCGGTGCATACCTTATTGCTCACGGGTTCTTCAGCATCTATGCCATGTGTGTCGACACCCTCTTCCTCTGCTTCTGTAAGTACAACCAACACCAACCAGTAGAAAGGAATGATCATGCTGGATAGATTTAATCCATAAAACACGTGTCCACAAGGGCACGTTCCCTCATTCATAAACATCTGTTATCTTTCTTCATTTGCCTTTAAAGAGGCGTTACTACAGGATTTCCTCATTTACATGACAGGAAGTGATTCATAAAACACACTGACACGCTAACAAGACGACGAGTTTCAGTCTGATGGCAAATTTCATCAGTATGAAATCTGATGATGTCTAAGCTGTATTTGTCTCGTGCGTGTTCATGATCAATAACTTTGATAGATAAACTCACTCAGCTGATGAGTTTATTTAAATAGTGAGTTTTGATCTGATCTTACACACGTTCTAATAGCACTGAGACTCTTCATCAAGGCTCATCCTCTGAGCTGACATCATCAACGTAAAATGAACCCATGAGAAAAATCAGGCAAACTTTCGGCTCTGTCCAAAGAGGCCGAATATACGACATGATGTGGTTATTTTACTTTGAAAAACAGAAAATGACAATGGCCCCACACTCTATGAACCTAATAATCAATTTATAAGATGTTTAAACACTTTTTTTCAAAAGTCCGATTGAAAACACGTGACTTCACCTTTTTGTTTCTTTACTTCTTTCATTGAATGGTTGAATAAATTCATTTCGTCTCTGTTCTACCAGGTGATGACATGGAGAGGAATGATGGCAGCTCAGAAAAGCCTTTCCTCATGTCCCCAGAGCTGCACAGAATGCTGGGAAAGTCTAGTCAGCCGTGGTGAAATTCAGCAGCCACTGCCTGAACACAAGCTTCCAAATTCGGCGACGTCACCATCACCCGCCGCCGATGTTCAAGTCTCAAAGCTGAACAGCAGCTCAGGCATTTGTCGTACACGCCAGCGCCTCCTGTGGACGGTGTGGGACATTCCTTCTGCCGTNTCAGGCATTTGTTGTACACGCCAGCGCCTCCTGTGGACGGTGTGGGACATTCCTTCTGCCGTGACCAGCCACTCGTCGCTTTATTATTGCTGGAAATATCGAGGCAGCAGATGCGGTGTACGATCGAGCCGCTGCTGTGCAGGTTTTCCAGGGAGACACAGGAGGTCAAAAGGTTTTGAATTTGGATCCCAGTTTCATCAAACTGTGTGAAAGTCAGCTGGCTAACGGTTGACGAGGTTCAGACACAATCAGCTGATTCTTGATGAGTGACATCACCCACCAGTGACCCATCAGTTACACTCCAAAGACGTTTCAGAGGAAGAACATAAGATCACACACCTGTACCAGCAGTACAGACTTAAAGGTTTGAATTTAGATGAGTGTGGCCAGAGCTATACCTCACGCTTTCACGATTATTTTTTACGTACGCAAAAACCAAATCCTGTCAGCGTGAACATCTTTTGTTCCTGTAAATAAAATCTGATGACACACATAAGGAAGGAAAACTGTTCCTGTCTTTCAAAATCAAAAGAATGTAGTATTTGCCTTTAAATACAGAATAAACAGAAAAGTGTGTGTGAGTATGTTTTATAAGACAGTCAAATAACTTCCCATTTGGTGTTACTAGATATTCATTTTTGAATAAAATAAAGACAAATTTATTTTTTTTTTTTTTTAAAGACTGCTAAGACAAACCACCAATTGCAGGAAACATGTTTTGACCTTAAACCTACTGCTAACATTGTTTTAGCTTAAACCTGTTGCTAACATTAGTGTTTTAGCTTAAACCTACTGATAACATTAGCTAGTGGACTGTTTTAGCTTGAACCTGCTGCTATTAGCTAGTGTAGTGTTGTAGCTTAAACCTGCTGCTAATATTAGCTAGTGGAGTGTTTTAGCTCATACCTGCTGCTAATATTAGCTAGTGGAGTGTTTTAGCTCATACCTGCTGCTACTATTAGCTAGTGGAGTGTTTTAGTTTGAACCTGCTGCTATTAGCTAGTGGAGTATTTTAGCTCAAACCTGCTGCTAATATTAGCTAGTGGAGTGTTTTAGCTCATACCTGCTGCTACTATTAGCTAGTGGAGTGTTTTAGTTTGAACCTGCTGCTATTAGATAGTGGAGTATTTTAGCTCATACCTGCTGCTAATATTAGCTAGTGGAATGTTTTAGCTTAAACCTGCTGCTAATATTAGCTAGTGGAGTGTTTTAACTCATACCTGCTGACAGTAGTGAGTGTAGTTAGTTGAAAATCAAGCAAACCACACAGCCCAACTCCCCCCNACACACACACACACACACACACACACACACACACACACACACACACATACACCACACAATTACTGCAACAAAATCTCCTATGTCACAACCTCCTAAATCCTTAATTATCTTCAGGACATGGTTGTTGAAGGCAATTAATTTAATTTCTCAGTAAAAGCCGTCTTCTCCTGGGACTATATTTCCTGGCGGAGACCTACATGTCTTCCATGCAACTTATGTTCGCTGTGATGGATTACTTACCATAAATGCGTTTCAGTTCTCTACTAGTTGATTTTTATGTTGTACTGGAATAAAATGAAACCATGACAGTCTGGAAGGTAGAATAAACAATTCTAATATTTACCGCTCCGGTAGAATGTTTCAGAAATGGGTTGGCAGTAAATTAATGTGGATGCAGGTTGTAAATATTGGGCTTAATCATACAAAACCACTGGTTGTTCCTTTAAATATCCAGCTGCATGCTGTTTGAGGCTACTTGCCATCTGAATTTTACTCTCATTTTCTCCCTAAAAGCTGCTACTTCTGTGTGTCTGTGTGTATGTGTGTGCGCATGTGTGTATCCGTCTGTGTGTGTGTGTGTTTGCACAGAGACCACACCCTCCCTACTTGCAGCTTTTAAATGCTGCAGCCTCTGTATGAATTCAGCTGCATGAATGAACTTCAGACTTCAGTCAGACATGGACGTCTTCCTGCTGCCAGGTAAGAACTTTTTCACCTGGACACTCTTCAAACATCAGCAGCTACAGCGCTGTTACAGAATTCCATCTCAACATTTCCTCTTTCCTTGCCAATAAGCCAGTTTGAATTGTGTGAGCCTTAAAGGAGCATACTGGTGGTTTTGCATGTCTGAGCCCAATAAATATGACCTGCATACATATTATGTTATTGCCAAAATGTTTCAGAACAGCCTGCTGGAGCAGTAAATATTAGACTTGTTTTTTCGACATTCCAGACTGCCACTGCCAGTTCATTACAGTAGTAAAATCAACTTGTAGCGACTTGAAACGTGCTGGGAAAAAATTAATCAAACATCACTGTTTTTGATTTAACTGTTCCAAACATGGAGAAAATGTGTGTCTGCACCAGGAAATATAGTCTCAGGAGAAGACGGCTTTTACCAAGAAAGTAAAACAACCCTCTCTTCTACAATCATGCTTACATGTTAGCAGGTGAAACGTTGTATTTTAAGGTGTTTGTATCACCTGAACATTTGATTTTGAAAGATTAGGAGATTTGGTAAAATAACATGAAGACTAAAATTTGTTTTTTTTTTTTGNTTTTTTTTTTTTTGTTTTTTTTTTGTTTTAGAAATTGGTTTACAGCAACATGATGTGTATGTGGGAAATATTAATTGGGCTCAAACATGCAAAATCACCGGTATGCTCCTTAAATAAGTCTGAGCAGGAATAACATTATGATTAAGGTTGGCTTTTATTCTTTACTACTTTTTACAAAAAAAGGTGCCAGTACTCCCTGATCTGGGGGGGGTGGGTGCAGGGGTGCCATATAGGGTGGGGGAGTTAGGATGATTCAGAGGGCCCAGAAACACGGAGGGGCCCTGCATGATCAAATAAGTAGTGCACGGGATTTTACATCATGCCTACGGTAGCACCATCACTGATGCATCAG